>ML107002.1:12847-33936 GCA_003697995.1 Taxidea taxus jeffersonii
GGCTGCTGAAGCGCCCTGCTATTTTTACTTCTCTGCGAGGGGATCTCAGGTTACAGATCATATACCGATGTGGTAAGGTACAGGTACACAGACTCATGCTTCTCATTTAGCTTGGCACTGGGTTCAAACATTAAACAGTCTCTCTCCCTGGCTCTCCCTGTTTCCACTCTCCTCCCACTGCTGCCATCTCATTTCTTCCTCAATCCGAGGGTCACTTCCCTTTCCTGCTGGATCCCCCCGCCACACACACACAGTTTCAGGCTTCTTAGGAGGGAGATTAGGGAAAGGGAAGTTTCACATAAGATAAAATTCTACCCTTATTCCCCAGGAACTCAAGGATAGCAATGCTGTTGAAACACATGTTCTCGTACTAGGTGAGTGTCTGTGAGGGGTTTCCAGTTGCTTTCACACATTTGTCATGGATAAGCTTTGCAACAGCCCCGAAAAATTAGGATTATTGCAATTATCTACAATTTACAGTTAAGGGCTTACCGACTTGACCGGGACAGGTTAATGACTTGACTTGAGAGCTCACAGTCAAGACAAAGTACAGACGTGTTGGATGCATGAGGAATAGACCTTTGGCTGGAGGTACCGCCTTCAAGACAGCAGAGTCTGGAAAAGTGGAATACTCTTTTTTTTTTTTTTTTTTTCCTTCTGGGCCCCAGACCAATCTCTTGGTGCTCAGGTGGCAGTGATTCTCCCTGAAGTCACCTGTGTAACAAGCACACCATATGTTTCCTAGACTCCATCTTATGAATTTGAAACTTTAGCATGAATGTAATTAGAATATAGGTGTTAGGGAACAGGGGACACCAGAATTAGAGTAAAATAAACAGGGGTTACTAAGAATCAGAGCCCAAATGTTCAGGTATTTTTGTTTCTTGGAAGTGTATCCATGTACTCAATTAGCATTTAAACAATATTTCCACATGAGCTTTAATGAGACATTGAAGGGACTTCAGAATCCTTAGATGGCCCCGCACTTATCCTCAAGGAGTTTCTAATGGAAGATAGAATATGAAAAAATTTGTGACTAAAGCAAAGCTCCTTCCAATCAGAATTTGGCTATCTATCTGGCAACTCAGAAAGATTCCTAGAGAAAGAAAAACAGCTTTCATTTGAACCCATGGGGTTTGAGTTGTGACCATTGTATTTTAAATGGTGCTGTTTCTGTCTCTAGACAAGTCTGTCAGTGTATCCAATTGTTACCCATACATGTGTACGCTCATATACATATGCCCAGCATGGTACTTATTCTCTAAAGCTGTCCTAATACCTGGTTTGTGTTCTTAGACTGTAAGACTGTGAGCTGTTTAAAGGCAGGACCATACCTCTTATTTTAATTATTTACTCATTTACTTATTTTTCTCTTTCCATAATATGCAGAATAGCCAACACATGGCAGAACAGAAGGCTTTGGAAATTATGCATGCCTTAGATAAGTTTCTTGCTTTCTTCAAGCCTTCATTTGCTCATCTATAAAAAGGGGATAATGATATAAATTATCTGTTAGGGTTCTTGAGAGCATTAAGTGAGATGTCTATGAAGCAGATGTAATGGTGTCCCACAGATAATGTTTAACAATGATACAGACATGGTTGATATTTTATATAATAAGTGTACATATACGGCACCCCCCAACATAAATTCACATTTGTCTGCTCACAAGGGTAGTTCCTAACAGCCTCCTCACTCCTCTGACCCTGAAACACTTTACTTTTTTTTTTTCTCAGAAGAATGAAGCAAAGACATAATAATAATGAAAGAGCTGTGCTTAACAACTGAGCTACCCAGGTGTCCCAGGAAAAACATTTTTTTGAAAAACATCTCTTCCCCACTGAAATGCCTGGGTACCTTTATTAAAAATCGGTTGACGATATAAGTCTAAGTTTACTTTTGAATTCTATTCTTTTTTTTTTTTTAAGGATTTTATTTATTTATTTGACAGATAGATCACAAGTAGGCAGAGAGGCAGGCAGAGAGAGAGGGGGAAGCAGGCTCCACGCTGAGCAGAGAGCCCGATGCAGGGCTCGATCCCAGGACCCTGAGATCATGACCCAAGCTGAAGGCAGTGGCTTAACCCACTGAGCCCCTTGAATTCTATTCTATTGACCTGGAGATTTATTTGTAGGCCAGTAAAATACTGCCTTCACTAGTGTAGTTTTATCGTAAGTCCTAGATCAGATAGTGTATGCTAACAACTTTGTTCTTTTAAAAATTAGTTTGCCCACTCTAAGTCTTTTGTCCTTCCATATATAGTTTAGAATCAGCTTCTCTGTGTCCACCTGGGTGGGTGGCTCGGTTGGTTACGCGTCTGCCTTTGGCTCAGGTCATGATCCCAGGGTCCTGAGATCGAGCCCTGCATTGGGCTCCCTGCACAGTGGGGAGCTTGCTTCTCCCTCTGTCCCCTTCCCTCACTTGTGTCCTCTCTGTCTCTCTCAAATAAATAAAATCTTAAAGAAAAAAAAAAGAAAAAGAAAGTGTTATATTGACATTTGTCATTGATGACTTTCCTTTCTAAAACAGGTCAAGATGGTAGTTGAGGGAAGGAATCTGTGGTGTGTTTAAAGGTGGCTGAGGATTTGACAAACTGCTTCACAGAGTTCTAAAATAAAGGGAATCAAAGTGGAGAAATCAGGACTAAAAACCTCTTGAGCTTCCCATGATGATGTCAACTTTCTCTTTCTCTCTGAATCATTTGAAATTTGCAAGGGACTTTTAGACATAAATAATTTTAATTTGTTCCCCATTTATGCCCCATCTTAACATGGAGTCATATTTGATGAATACCTCATCCAGACTGATTCATTCATTTCTAGTAAAAGAGGAATGGGTGGGGCTCATGCTCATTCATGCATTCATTATTTTCTTCCTCTTACAACACAAAAACAAAATAGTTTCTGAATTAGAAAATTTTCGTGTTGATATTGTCTGATTTAACACATTTTCCCCATATGTGTTTTCTTATTTTTTTTTTGAGGTGTAATTTAGGTATAGTAAATTGCCCCTCTTTGAATGTACAGTTTGATGACATCGGCAATTGTATACAGTCGTGCGCCAATGTCATAGTGAAGTATCTTTTATTACTTCAAAATGTTCTCTTTTTGCCACCTTTGCAGTCAGTTATGCCCTTCAACCCCTGGCTGAGGGCAGCCACTGTTCTACACTCTTATCACCTTCATGTCTGGCTTCTTTCACTTAGCATAATGCTTTTGCGATTCATCCCTATTGTTGCATGGATTAGTAGTTTGTTTCATCTTATGGCTGAATATATTCTATAGTATGGATATGCCCCAATTTCTTTTTCTGTGCACCAGTTGAATGACATTTGTGTTGTCTCCAGTTTTGGGTTATCAATAATGCTGCTATAAAACATTCATGCACATGACTGATTTTGACGTATGTTTATATGTCTTGAATAAATGCCTGTGATGGGGGATGCTGGGTCATAAGGTAAGTAAAGAGTTAACTTTATAAGATGCTGTTGAATTGTTTTCCAGAGTGACTGTATCACTGTGCATATGGAACCAGCAAGGTATGAGAATACTAGTTGCTCTGTATCCTCAGCCAACACTTGGAACTGTCTATTTTTCTACTGAGTATGTAGTGGTATTGCATTGTGGTTTGAATTTATATTTCTCTGATTTCCAGTGGTATTAAGTATCTTGTCATGTGTTTAATGGCTATTTGTTTTTTCTTCTTTTCTGAAATGTCTGTTCAAATCTTTCAAAATTCTTAAGATCGTCTTGTTACTGAGTTATAAGCATGCTCTGTATATTCTAGATATAAACTTTTTGTCATATTATATATTTTACAAATATTTTCTACCAGTGTCTGTCTTATCTTTTGCTTTCTTAGTCTTGTTTTTCAAAAAGCACATGTTTTTAATTTGGATTCACTTCATTTAATCAATTTTTAAATAATTTGTGCTCTTTGTGATCTGTTTAAGAAATATTTGTCTCGGGACGCCTGGGTGGCTCAGAGGGTTAAGACTCTGCCTTCAGCTCAGGTCATGATCTCAGGGTCCTGGGATCGAGTCCCGCATGGGTTCTCTGCTCAGCGGGGAGCCTGCTTCCCCCTCTCTCTCTCTGCCTGCCTCACTGCCTACTTGTGATCTCTCTCTGTCAAATAAATAAACAACATCTTTAAAAAAAAAAAAGAAAAATATTTGTCTCCTTCAACATCATCCAAAGATTTTCTTTTTTTTTTTTTTTTCCTTTCAGAAACTATGGTTTTACCTCTTATGTTTAAGAGATTCATTTGAAGTTGTTTTTCATATATGTTGCATAAAGAAGGCAGGGGGTATTTGGTTTCATTTTATTTTTTCAGGGGGAAAAACATTTTTTTTAAAGATTTTATTTATTTATTTGTTAGAGAGAGAGAGAGCAAGCACAGGCAGACAGAGTGGCAGGCAGAGGCAGAGGGAGAAGCAGGCTCCCTGCCGAGCAAGGAGCCCGACGTGGGACTCGATCCCAGGACGCTGGGATCATGACCCGAGCCAAAGGCAGCTGCTTAACCAACTGAGCCAACCAACTTAGTCCCAGGAAAAACATTTTTTTGAAAAACATCCCTTCCCCACTGAAATGCCCGGGTACCTTTATTAAAAATCGGTTGACGATATAAGTCTAAGTTTACTTTTGAATTCTATTCTACTGACCTGGAGATTTATTTGTAGGCCAGTAAAATACTGACTTCACTAGTGTAGTATTATCATAAGTCCTAGATCAGATAGTGTATGCTAACAACTTTGTTCTTTTAAAAATTAGTTTGCCCACTCTGAGTCTTTTGTCCTTCCATATATAGTTTAGAATCAGCTTCTCCGTTTCTTCTAAGACACTTGCTAGAACAACTGGAATGTTTGATCCATTAAACAAAAGAGTATGTATTGTAGGGTTGCACTTATAAGCCACTCTAGAACAACCAAAACTAACTGGTGAGGGAACAGGAAACCGGAACAGTGGCCTCCTGAAGGGGTGAGTGGAAATAGATTGGGATGGGACATGTGAGAACTTTCTGCACAGATGGGTGTTCTCTATTTTGACTGGGTTTTGGATTGCACAGTTGTATACTGTTTGTGAAAGCTCATCAGATAATATACTTAAGATTTGTGCTTTTAGTTGTATGTGAATGTCACCTCTAAAGATACAAAGAACCGTAAACAACAAAAAAAATATTTAGTTAACGTACTGTGTATTTGATGATATTAAGGAACTACGATTAATCTTTCTGGTGTCTCTGCTTTTGCTGAATAATAAGTAACCACAAAATGTCAGTGGCACCCAGCAGTAGGCATTTATTTACTGCTCCCTTGTCTGTGAGTTGTCTGGGAAGATCTGCTTCGGGCTGTAGATTTATGAATTTGTTGGGGCTTCAAGTTTCAGGTTAGGTCCAGGATTTCTCCACAGTTTGCTTATCCTCCTTTGGATAAAAGTGGTTATCTGAGTGGTTACTGGAGGCATGTTCTTCTTTTCCAAAAAGTGAGAACACATGAGGGGAAGTCCACGTATGCAAGTACATTTCGAGACTTTCATGGGTCATGCCCACTAACATCTCTTCGATAAAAGCAATTCACATAGCCAAATCCAAATCCAAGGAGGGGAGAAATACATGAGGTCAAGGCAAGAGTATGAATGATTAATTCTAATAAGGAGATGTATCTGAAGAATTATGACCCTAAGTTTAATCTACCAAGCTGAATCATACAATTATAGTATGGTGTTAAGGATTTTCAAAAGGCTTTACTTTGGAGATATATACTAAGATATTTATGAATTAAATGATATGATATCTCGAATTTGCTTATAATCTGAAGAGAGAGAGTGGGTTGAGGGTATAGAGGAAAAATATTGGCTATGAGTCAATAATGATTGAAGCTAGGTATAGATAAGAGGGAGTTCATTATACTATTTTTTCTACTTTTGTGTATGTTTATTTTTTTTGTAAAACTTGTTCCTTTTCTATATGAGGGAACTAATGTTCTGAGAGGGTATGTTATTTGTTCCATAATGAGACAAGTAGTGGTTGGCAGAATGGGGCTAGCACAATCCTCTCTACTCATTGAGACTTTCAGTCATTTACTTGGTAATTTCCTAAATATGATTATAATAGTAGGCTCTGTGTAAGGTGTGATGGATAAAAAGATGAAGGTTTCTCTTAGCCCTGCTCCCATCTAGTGGGTCAATGTACATTAAACAGAATGCAATCATAATGATTCTAAGATGCTATACTGGGGGCACAGACAAAGCTCATGGGGACATAGGAGAAGGTGTCCCTAAATCTGCCTGAGGAAATCAGAGACATCATCATCGATGAAGTGAGGTTTGAGCTGAGATTTGCAGGAATAGAGGGATAAGCCAGAGACTGCCTGGTAGGCAACAGGTGCAGCACATGCAAAGGTGTTGAGGTGTTAGGGCCAGGGCCTTATGGCACTTTGGAAGAATTATATGTTGGTTTAAAGGGTAACTATACTGTGTGTGTGTGTGTGTGTGTGTGTGTGTGTATGTATGTATGCATTGAAGGATTCTGGAGAGAGAATGCAAGAGAGGTGAAGCTGTACTTACATGCTATGCAAAAAGTTGAGATTTAATTTTGTGGATCATTGTTAGCCTGCATAATCATTAAGAATCACCTAGGTGTCTCATTAAAATACAGAGCCTTAAGTCTTAGCTCTGATCTAATGACTCAAAATCTCTAGGGGAGAGGTGAGTTTGGGAAACATGATTATGGAGCTACTGAAGAATTTTAAGCAAAAGAGTGACGTGATCAGATTTGCATGTTAGAAAGACCACACTGGCAGCTGGGTAGAGGTTAGACGGGTGAAATGTAGATGCGCAAAATTAGAGTCAGAAAGATGAATCAGACGGGTACGGCAAGAGTCCATGAGAGCTACAAAAAGTCCCTATGCCAGAGCAGCAGCAATGGTGATTGTGCAGAAAGGATGTTAAGGAGCTGGGGTGGATAGGCTTCAATGAATAATTGTCTCTAGAGATTAAGAGTGGATGATTCTTCATTAAATATCTGGCTTGATGGGTAAAGGATAATGTTACTGTTTACTTGCAGGCATGGAGTTCAGGAAAAATAATCTCACTTTGGGTCTTGTATAGCCTGAGATACAGGACATATATTGAAAATTATCCAGAATTATCCAAGTCTTGAGCTCAAGAGAAAAAATATTAGCTGGTGGTAGAGATTTAGAAAGTGTTGATATGCAAGGTTTAGTTAAAACTCTAGGCATTAGTTAGATCATGTAGTTTGAGAATAAAATAAGTCAGAGCCCAGGAATGCAGCAGCATTTAAAGGAGAGACAGAAAGGGGACCTGGATGGAAAGAGGAGAACAGAGTATAGTGAAAATCAGATAGAAGAAGATGGGCAAACAGTCACAAGTGGGGATGGCGAAATATTCACTAGATTCAGCAAAACATAGGTTATTGGACTTATCCAGGGCAGAATATGTGAGATATTGACAGTAGAGACCATAGATGTGGGTTGATGACTGAGTGAGAATTAAGGAAACAGAACAAACATAGGTTAACTTTCTAGAAGCTTTGAGGTAAAGTACTCCTTTACTCTTATTTGAGTAGGAAACACGGCATTTTGGGTGGGGAAGGTACAGAAATGAGTATCTTGTTACTTCTGTCAAGACCTATGCTTCTTGACAGGTGTGAGAGTTTACTTTTCACATGTTTGAAATAACAGATATGAATACTTTTTTGTCCTTTTGATGAAAATTCATTAGCTAGTCATTCACTGCAAATTTATGGCATAGATTTGATAATTTGGAGTAAGTTTGTATGAAAGAGTCCAGATGTGACTACAGTGTGTCTGAAAGAATGCATATTAATTTTATACACTGAGTAACTAAGTACCTCTGTGAACATCTGTTGCATGTTGGTGACATTCATATATGTTTGTGTGCATCAAAGGATACTTTCATGTATGGTTGTGTACATTTTTAAACTAATGATAACACTGGAAATTCATCAGATCTTTCCCAACTTTTCAAAATAAAGACTTTGAAAGGATATTGATTGACTACTAAATGTGAATTTTGAGACAAGCTGTCAGGAAAACCATATGTTAATGTTAATCCCCCACACCCCACCTCGGTTAGAATTTTTTTTCCCCTTCAAGAGCTCTTAGGAGTCTCAGATAAGGTCTCAGAATATATATCTCTTTATTTAAAAATCCCACTCTATGTGCTATCTGGTTATATTATAACTCAAACCCTTCTTTTTTGAACTGCATGTTTGGTTACTTATTGCATCAATTTCAGCCAAATTTGGGGCATTTATTACATTTCTTCAACCCTACGTAACTTAGCTGAGTTAAAAAGGCAAACTTGTTATTAAATTCTGTCCTAAAACTTGTTGACACCACTGCCTCCCCCTTCCTCTCCCATATCCATCTGTGAATTTGAGAACAACATCAGGCTGACAAGAATCATGGGCAATAAATGAAATGCAGATGAGTTTTAGCTGTGCTATTGTCAAGACTTTTGTTGTCTCAATGAAGGAAACCTTTTAGACAGGGGTCTAGATAATTTACCCTAAAAGGAGTTTGATCTTGAGAGGATGAGAGAGGTTACTTCTGTGGTGGCTACTATTGTAGCTGGGATGGTTGGTAAGGCAAGAAAACAAAAAAGACACCAGGGAATGGGTCTAGAAGGGAAAAGTAAGAAAATCAGTACAAGTTTCTATATTTTGCAGTGTGGCAAATAAGGTCATTTGAAAGTATCTGGAAATAAATGAGAAAATAGGAGAAACCTTTTCTCAAATGCATAGCTCAGCTCACAAAGTAAAATAATAAAATTAAATTAAATTAAAATAATAAAAATTCATGAGGACCAAAAATCACACACAAAGAATATAAAACTAGACTAGTGTATAGTCACTAAATCTATGGCTGTTTCAAGAGCATTAGCACATCTTGGAAATGAAGAGTCTTACCTTTTAAGAACCTTTCAGGGAGGAGTGCCTGGGTGGCTCAGTGGGTTAAGCCTCTGCCTTCTGCACAGGTCATGATCCCAGGGTCCTGGGATGGAGCCCCGCATTGGGCTCTCTGCTGGGCGGGGAGCCTGCTTCCTCCTCTCTCTCTCTGCCTGCCTCTCTGCCTACTTGTGATCTCTGTCTGTCGAATAAATGGATAGAATCTTAAAAAAAAAAAAAAAAAAAAAGAACCCTTCAGGGATACAGTAGGACTTAGGCTGAGCAATGAAGAGTTGGAATCAAGACCCTCTGGTGTAGCATAGAGATCCCTGAAGAGTTTATTCTCACTCAGTGTGGAAAGGTAGACTTAAAAATCTCTGTTGGCAAAGACAGGTAACAAGGAATTCAGTCTGTTTTGGTCATGGATTTGAATAGCAGAAAAGTTTCTTATTCACCTGTATCATCTGGGAAAAGTCAAGCCAAGATATAAAGAGGTCCTCAGGTTTGGTAACCCTTAGGCATCTGGAGAATGTGAACAGAAATCCTTTCTGGAGATATGAACTCTTAACTAAAGATGTCAAAGACGACCCCAGATAAAGCCCTTCCAACAAAATTGACAAACAGAAGCTAAAAAACACAAATGGAAGCAAGCCATCATGAACAGGAGTCATCAACATTGATAAATATCAGTAATATGCACTTAAGATTTCAGATACTAGAATTATTAAGGAATGTTATATATTCATATGTATATATAAAATGTTAACAGAAATAGGAACTAGAATTAATAACATGGAAAAGAAACAAAGTATTATAAAAATGATAAGCAAATCCTATCAGATAATAAGGCATATTTGGAGGAAAACACATTCAAAAGTAAGATAAAATATCATCAAAATAAAAAATTCAATGGAAAATTTAAACAGTGAGTTGGTTAAAGTTAAGGAGAGAATGAGTGAAGTTGAGATTGGTTCTGAATTAATTGCCCAAACTGATGTACACAGAGAAACAAAGGGATAGAAAAATGACAGAAATGGAGGAAAGAATGAGATCTAAGATATACTTAATCAAAATTTAGAATAAAAGAGAGAACGGAGGAGAATAATACTCAAGGAGCAATGGTTGAAGTATTTTATAATCAATGAAAGATAAAACTACTACAATTCAAGAAGGTGAGTGAATTCTAAGCAGTGCTCCACACCAGAAGCGAAGAAATATTTGAAATAATTTAGAGAAAAAGAATAAATCATATGAGAAGAAATAATGGACTTTTGAGTAACAAAAATAGAAGCTAGAAAACAGTACCTTTTCAAAGATCTGTCAAATAAAATGTAGTTCAACCTTAACTATCACTCACAAGTTGCAATAAAGACATTTTAGGACAAGAAACAAATGAATGTTTGCTAACAATAGATATTCACCACGGAAAATTTGTAGTTTACAGAGCAAACTACATGGGGAAGAAAACTGAGTTCATAAGGAAGAACAAAGATGCAAAATGGAATAATGAACAAACAAATTGGTAAATCATATGAGTAAATAGAATCAAACACTGACCAGGAAAAACAAAACAAAACAAAACAAAACACAACTGCTCTCATACTGGCCATGCTAATGACCAAACTTCAGTATTAAATGTGATGGTTAAAAAGTTAGAACTAAAAATGTGGATTAAAATGTATGATAAAAGGGAGACATCTGTGTGAAAGTGTTCTGAATTCTTTTGATTAAGAAGAGGAAGATATATTTTGTATGGTGTTATATAAGAGCACAAGGACTTAAGGTAAACCCTAAATTAATAGAAATACTTGATAATACTTATAAAGTACTGGAGGGAAATATGTAATAAAAATGTCAGTCAATTAAAAATGAAGCTCAAGATGAGGAAAAAGTATATAGAGACAGGTTGAGTAGAAACTACAAAATTAGATGGGAAATTAAATCCAAATGCCCTAATCATAGCCAACGTAATAAGATAGTTTTTATGGTACATAAAAACTGCATGAATAATGTATCCTCAAAATATATAAAACAAATTGGAGAATTACACAATATAATTATAATTCTACAATCATATTGAGAGAATTTGTGACATGTATCTGAACAACTGGTAGGTAAAACAGAGAAAACTTGGCAAAAATATAGAACATATGAAAAAATATAATTAAGTTTGATTTAATAAACATATAATAATTGAAGAATAAACATTTTTCTCACATAGGGAGTATTTATGAAAATTGATCATGCATTGTGCCATAAAGCAAGTCGCAACAAATTTCAGAAAACTGTTATCATATAGGTTGTATTTTCTGACAATACTAAGTTAAAAATCAATAGCTAGAAGACTACTCAAAAAGCCCTTTATATTTAGAAGTTCAAAAGCTCACCTTAAAAAGAAAACTTGCAAGAGAAAAGAACAAATGAAAATGAAAATTAGAAAATGCCTAGAATGGAATAGCAATGAAAAAAAATGCATATCCGTCTTGATACCCCTAAATCATTACAATAAAGGAATCAAACAGTCCACTTACAAAAAAGTAAATGCCAAAAAATAATAATCTCTGAATACAACTTAATAAATTGGCTAAAGAATAACAGAATATTTTTGTACAAGGAAGCATGAATGAAATATTAAATGTAGAAATTTTATAAAGATGCATAGATAAAATCAATAAATCAACAAAGAGACTTCTGTTTGAAAAATCTACAAATAAATCTGGCAAGATTGAGTGAAAAGACAAAAAGGGGAAATTACCACAGAGCAGGGATTTAAAATAAATAATAATACATTTGAAATTTTTATGCTAATATTCTGAAAATTAGATGAACTGGAAATTCTTATAGAAAAGAGAATAGTGAAGAAACACCTGAATGCACATGTAATCATTAACATAATCGAACCAAAAATCTATAAACCTCAAATATACACATTGACACATATGCAAATATACACAAATCACATCATTCAGGAGTGAGTTCCCTAGGATTTTCAAGGAACAGATAATTACAATCTTCTACAAATATTTCCAAAAGTAGAAAAATGGGGAAATCTTCCCAAGTCACTTTATATTTAAGTCCAGTATAACTTTTAAAATCTTGAAGGTGTCTCTGGAACCAATTTTAACATCTATTACATACAGACCAGGAGATTCTTTCATTCAACAGATCAGGGTTTGATGAAAAAAATTTCCATCCTCTGAATGTGGATGAAATAAAAAATACCGGAAAAGATAAGGAAAAAGGAATTAGCAACTTCTTCAAAACACATCTCTAAAGGCAAGAGAAGGGGTGCCTGGGTGGCTCAGTGGGTTAAAGCTTCTGCCTTCAGCTCAGGTCATGGTCCCAGGGTTCTGGGATTGAGCCCTGCATCAGGCTCTCTGCTCGGCGGGGAGCCTGCTTCCTCCTCTCTCTCTGCCTGCCTCTCTGCCTACTTGTGATCTCTGTCAAATAAATAAATAAAATCTTTAAAAATAAATAAATAAATAAAGACAAGGGAAACAAAAGCAAAAATGTACTTTTGGGACTTCAACAAGATGAAAAGCTTCTTCACAGCAAAGGAAACAGTCAACAAAACAAAGAGACAACCCACGGAATGGGAGAAGATCTTTGCAAATGACCCTATAGATAAAGGGCTGGTATCCAAGATCTATAAAGAACTTCTCAAACTCAACACCCAAAACACAAATCAAGACAAAAAAGGGACAGAAGATATGAACAGACACTTTTCCAAAGAAGGCATACAAATGGTTAACAGACACATGAAAAAATTTCCAACGTCATTAGCCATCAGGGAAATTCAAATCAAAACCACATTGAGATAATCAACTTACACCAGTTACAATGGCAAAAACTGACAAGAGAAGAAACAACAAATGTTGGAGAGATTGTGGAGAAAGGGGAACCCTCTTACACTGTTGGTGGGAATGCGTGTTGGTACAGCCACTTTGGAAAACAGTGTGGAGGTTCCTCTAGAAGTTAAAAATAGAGCTACTTCATGACACAGCAATTGCAGTATTGGTATTTACCCCAAAGATACAGATGTAGTGAAAAGAAGGGCCACATGCACCCCAATGTTCATAGCAGCAATGTCCACAATAGCCAAACTGTGGAAGGAGCCAAGATGCCCTTCAGTAGATGAATGGATAAAGATGTGATCCATATACACAGTGGAATATTACTCAGCCATCAGAAAGGATGACTACCCAACATTTCCATCAACATGGATGGATTTGGAGGAGATTATGCTAAGTGAAATAAGTCAAACAGAGAAAAACAATTATCAGATGGTTTCACTTATTTGTGGAACATAAGGAATAACAAGGAAGGCATAGGAAAAGGAAGGAAAAAATGAAGGCAAGGAATTAGAAGGGGACATGAACCATGAAAGACTATGGGAAACAAACTGAGGGTTTTAGAACAGGAGGAGTTCGGGGGGATGGGTGAGGCTGGTGATGGGTATTAAGGAGTGCATGGATTGCACGCAGCACTGGGTGTTATTCGCAAACAATGAATCATGGAACACAACATCAAAAACTAATGATGCACTGTATGGTGACTAACATAACATGATAAAAAAATCATTAAAATTTTTTTAAAAAATAAAGAAAACAAAAAATAAATTAGACTTATACCTCTGTATCAAAAGATCTTATTTCCTAAGCAACCGAAAGTATGTGTGTGTGTCAGTTTTTGACTTGAGAAATGGACAACTGGAAATAAAAGTCCAATAAAATCTTCCTCTGTATCTTTTCAATGAATTGAGACAGGATAGCTAGTGGGAAGGGACAATGTATCTTTTAGGGTAATGTACTATGAAACAGGTATCTTAGCACTATATGCATTTACCTTTTTAAATCATAAAGCTCTGAAGTAGATATTATCTTAATTTGTCAGATTAGGACTGACAAAGGAGGCTATCTATAAAGGAGGCTCAGAGTCCCAGATTAGTAAATCGTGGAGCCAATTACCTTAGCCCTGGGCTGTTTCACAGAAAGACCATGCTTCTTTCCTAATACTAAGGAACTTTTAAGGTAGAGAAGTGTTTTTCTAAGGCTATCAAACTGAGAATAGGAGCTGATTTAACTAAGTGATTTAGCTATTCTGTACCTAAAGCAGACTCTTAAAACAAAATGTGAAATACACTGTTCATTTGGAAAGTGTATGAAATGAATATGTACTCTTTAAAGAAGAGAGATAAAAAAAAAGTCTGAGAAATCACCACACAGATTATGAAGTAAATTTTTCTCGGTAACTTAGCAGATTCCTTAATGCCTTCTCCTTCCCCCACTGCCCCAGTGCCCTGCAAAAGTAGTCACTATAGAGACTTCCATGCTGAACTGTCTCTTTAACTTCTTTATGGTTTTACCACCAGTGGGGACATCCTCATCAAGACATTATTTATTTTTAGAACCCTGTGCAATGCCTAATCCTGGACTGGATCCTTATCCAGAAAAAAAGAAGCTTCTAAAGAGTATTTTTGTGATGACAAGGAACTTTTATACTTGGAATTGGTATTAGACAATAGTAGCATATCAATGATGCTCAGTTTTCTCATTTCATTAAATGCACTGTGATTAGGTAATAGAAAGGTTTTGATTTTAGGAAACATGCACTCGGGTATTTATAGGTAAGAGAATTAAATATATGGGGCACAAAGCACAAACCACATAAGAGAAAGCACAGTGCAAATTGCTTCCGTAAGATGAAGTGGAACCGTTAATCACCGGCATCTCTTCTCTGAGAGTTTACAAGACCCTATTCAGGGGATGTCAGTGCAGTACCTGGGTGTGTCTTTGCCAGGATGGAGGGGACAGTCATCTGGTTTGGGGGGAGAGGTTGGGGTTGGGGACAGGGGTGCGGGGATTCCAGCATAAGCTCTGCAGTTTTTGCATTGCACAAACCTGCCTGGGAGGATGGCAGCCAGCTGGAGGTTGACAAGTGGGGCTGGAATTAGGCCCATGCACTCTTCCCCAAGAAGCAGACCCTGGAAGGGATGGCTCTTTGTAATCACTTCACCTAGTGGATAGTGTTTGGTTTTCTAATTCCTCCTACCTAGAAGGGGTTCTCTCCCCCACCCCCCACCCCCGCCCGTGCCAGGTAGTTTATCTGCTTGAAGGAAGTGCCTTTTAAAGAATTTCCATGAAGGCTGAGTTCTTGCTGACCTCGCTCTGTTAGCATCTTCTTTGTCCATAGTTCCCACCAAGTCTCCTCCACTGTTCACTTCTGGATTTGGAGATCCCGTGTGTTATTAGTTTCTTTGCCTTTTGAAGACAGTGTGGTGCAAATTGTGTTGGTTGTCAGCTTTCTGAAAGGCCAGTACCAGATTTGGCTTGTTCCTGTCAGCTAAGTCAAAGACTGCAGGAACACCTGATTTCCAATTCCAAAACTTGGTTGCTACCCTTGCTTTCTTGTCCTCCCTGTCCTTGAAAGTTTGTATTTTTAAAAATTGTTTTGTTGGTTGGGTTATGGACACCGGGGAGGGTATGTGCTATGGTGAGTGCTGTGAAATGTGTAAGCCTGATGATTCACAGACCTGTAACCCAGGGCAAATAATATATTATATGTTAATAAAAAAATTAAAAAATTCTTTTGGTGAAGTTTAGGGGGTTTCAGATGAAGCAAATTGAGATGCATATAATCATTGGTCTTTAATTCTTGTTTTAAAAATGGGTAGGGAGGGACACCTGGGTGGCTCAGTTGGTTAAGCGGCTGCCTTCGGCTCAGGTCATGATCCCAGCGTCCTGGGATCAAGTCCCACATCGGGCTCCTTGCTCAGCAGGGAGCCTGCTTCTCCCTCTGCCTCTGCCTGCCACGTCTGCCTGTGCTCTCTCTCTCTCTCTCTCTCTCTCTCTAAAAAATAAATAAAAAAAAAAAATCTTTAAAAAAAAATGGGTGTTCTATAGGGAGTACTGTGAAAGGAGGTAGCTACTAGATTAGTAAAGTTCCAGGAGTGAAGTCTTTGGAAAAAATCTTCAATGTCTATCCCTGCCTTTTCAGATAATGCTCACTTGTAGGTTCTGTAGCCCCATGAGTTCCTGGTCCAGATCCAGATCACCTCCAGGTGTGAGAGTCTAGAAGGAGTTGGGTTATTCTAATCCTGATATATGTGGGTAATGCCAATCTTAGACTCTAGCAAGAGTTCCCTGCCTTGGGCCCACACTTCAGCCTTCTCTTGGCCCTTCTCTGGCGATGTCTGTGAGGTCAAGGCCATATCTCCATGCCTAGCTGAAGCCTCAGACCACACCCTGGAATTTTCAGCCCAAGTAGCTTCAAGCCTATGTCTGGGGTCATGTGGTCCTCTTCCTTGGGTGTACCCCCCCTAAGGATGTAACCACTGCTAGGTTTGGATAGAGTGGTGGCCAAAGGACAGGTATGACTGGCACTTGGATATATGGTCTGGGTGTTTAGATGTGACCAGATGAGGTCCTTTACTCTGCCATGCAGAACTGGAGTGAGAAGAGATGAGCTGGGGACCAGAAGCCAGTGGATATGTCACCTTGTCCCAATGAGGAATCCCAGGGAGTCTAAAAATTCCTCATTCAAGCCTCAACTTCTAGGTCTTTCTGAATAGATATTTTCAAGATCCAAGGATAGAATATACTTCATGAAATGCTCAGCTCTTCACTTGAATTTCAGGTTTTAATTCTATTGTATGAGGACCTCAATTTTTATGTTTACTCTGCGCCCCACACACATTAGGACAGGGTGCTATGTGTGCACTGAGAGCCCAGGCAAATCTGTGTTCACAGAGATACATCCTTCTTCCCACACTCCAGGACACTCCAAGATATATGTAACTGCTCTTGTGAGTCATGGTTTGAGCTCCATTTGTTTTCTGAGAAGAAACTGCCTCAAATACTATGAGTCTTGATAATCTGACCAATTGCAATTGTCCCCTCCTCTAGCAGCCTGGCTCCCGTCTTCCCTTTGCCAGGCTCTGGCTGACTTTCTTTGAGATAGCTAATCCCACAATTAAGCTGTCAGGATGTACGTAACTCTACTGACAGGAGCACTGCCATATTGGTCATTCCTGCAGTACTAGTTATGGGCCAGGCTAGTGCTCCCCATCCTCTATGCATGTGACTTCTAATCCTTCACACCAATGCTGGAAGACAGATATTATAATTTATAATTGGGGAAATTGAGACACAGGGAAGTGAGGTAACAAGTTCAAGACAACAAGTAGGTGGGGAGCCAAGATTTTAGACCCAGATACCTCTGTCTCTAAAGTCTTTACAACACTGCTTAGAAAGTTCCACTTTAGGAGGCATGTACCAGCTTTGACCCCTCATCTCCCCTCCAAAGTGCAGAGACAGCCTACCCTGAGGACTGAATCTGCAGACAACAGTGGATTTCAGTCTCTGGCTGCTCTCTTTGAGAAGCAACTCTGTGCCTGAGTTAGACATTGTATTCTCAGTCTTGCCTTCTTGGTTGGCCTTTCTTCCCCTCTGGCCCAAAGCTGAGCTTCTGGACTGTCTTCTAGTATACATACATGATTCATTTGTTGGCTGCAGTTGAAAGTTATCTTCTGTTTGGGTCTAAATTTTACCAAAGAAATGCAGTGATTTCTTAGTCCAAGCTCTATTATTACCAAACTGAGGGGCATACAGCAGCATTTAATGTACTAGAAAGCAAAATCCAAAAAGACCTCTAAAATTGGTTGAAGTAAACCTTATCCAAAAATCTATAAAATGAAAACTTTGTATTAATTTTTTTAGAAAACACCTTATTAATATTTCATAAACCTTATAGGGCCAGTTTGCACTTGTGAAATTCATGTCAGCCTGAAAGCAATTGAGTTCAGCACCAGAGGTGAATGATGTCAGTTTACCACTGAGAATTATTTATACTTCAATAAAAAGTTTCTGAGTCAAGATTAACTTAGCTGATGAGAAAATTATGTTAATGAAGGAAAAGTCAGGGGTTTGATAGCTGTGTGGGTCAATTAATTTTTCTTGCATCCAAGATCTTAGATATAAGTTCTGAAAGTGGCCAACCTGGCTGGGTTTTTTGCAATTATACACCAGCTGTGGCAAGGAAAAAAGTGCAGAATGGGTCAGGGCCAGTGCAAGAAACTCCTCCATGCCTTGCTGGTGACCAATCAAATGTTTTAGTCATTCCTTTGTTGATTCTTTCATTGATTTATTTATTAAACATATATTGAACCATTCATTTATGTTATTGAGTAGGGTTTCCTATTGAGATATCAAATAATTATTTTTTCCCCCAAAGATTTACTTATTTATCTGAAAGAGAGAGAGAGCATGTGTGCACTGAGGGGGAGGAGGGGCAGAGGGAGATACTCTCAAGCAGACTCCCCACGGCTGACTGCAGAGCCCCATTTGGGGCTTGATCTCACAGCCCATGAAATCATGACCTGAGCCAAAACCAAGACTCAAATCCTTAATGGACTGAGCCACCCAGGCAACTTCATCATCTTTCTCAGGCTGACAGCATTGAGGAAAATCCTACATCCATGTTTGATCCAAGGTCAAATTAGAATTCAAACCCATGTCTTCTTACTATAATTGCATTATTCTTCCCCCTGTACTGTAGCAATCAGCTTACTTATTTTATAGATTTTTTAAAAATTTTATTTATTTGACAGAGAGAGAGAGAGAGAGAGAGCTTGTGCACAAGCAGGGGGAGCAGCAGAGGGAGAAGCAGGCTCCCTGCAGAGCAGGGAGCCCGATGTGGGACTCCATCCCTAGACTTCCAGGATCATGACCTGAGCTGAAGATAGATGCTTAACCAACTGAGTTGCCCAGGCACCCCTTTATAGGAGATTTTAATTCAGAAAACGCAAGTTTAAAGTCACTGGTTATTGTATTGATAGGTTTTTATTCTCTTTACCAAAGTTACGGTTTTTAGAAATGCTCTATACATCAATAAGAATGATCTAGACTCTCCAGATAATTGCTAAAAGGGTAGGATCCTAGTTTAGTCTCTAAACTTCCACCAAAATCTATTCTTCAGCTTGTGGGAAGAGATTAAAAACTGTATCACTTGAGGGGGGCATGGGTGGCTCAGTGGGTTAAAGCCTCTGCCTTCGGTCCAGGTCATGATCCTGGGGTCCTGGGATCGAACCTCACATGGGGCTCTCTGCTCGGTGGTGAGCCTGCTTCCCCCTCTCTCTCTGCCTGCCTCTCTGCCTACTTGTGATCTCTCTCTGTCAAATAAATAAATAAAATCTTTAAAAAATCCTTTCACTTGAAATGTTGAAAAATTATTTTTTCACATCTTTTTAAATCTTAAGGATAGGTCGCTATTTATTTTGATAAGAATTATACTAGCAATGACCAACTTTTGTGATTATAGAACTATTTACTCAAATACCTTGATCTTGAAGTGCCATTAAACAATTTCCAAATGGTACATTTTGTATTTATTTTAATAAAAATATTTTTATTGAGATAATATCCCAGTAAATTTTATAAGGACAGGGCAGATGTTCAATTTTTCAGGTAACTCTGTTATTCTGAATTTTGGTTTATTTTTCAGTTATCTTTACCTAATTTAATCTTGTAGGTCTAAATTTCATCAAGATTTTTTTTTTTGTCCCCATAGAGACACTAAAAAGTTGGATTTTTAAAAACTAGACAAATTGATTCTAAAGTTTCTGGAGAAAATGAATGATAATAATAAAAAAATGCTGAAAATGACAAGTAATGAGAAAGTACCAGCCTTATTAGATGTTAAAACTTACTATGAATATATAAGAATTAAAATAACATAGTCCTGGAATATGAATGTAGATTAATCAATAGGAAACACAAAACCCATGAACCCAAATACATAAAGTAATTTAGTATATATTAAAGGTAACATTTAAAATAGTGGGCTAACTGGGGCACCTGGCTGGCTCAGTGGTAGAGCATGCAATTCTTAATCTTGGGGTTGTAAATCCAAGCCTTACGTTGGGTGTAGAGATTACTTAAAAATAAATAAAATAGGTAACTGACAAATGGTGCTGAGACAAAATGGTAGCCAATTCACATAAAGGGAAATTCATATGGCTCTTAAACATAAGAAAAAAAAGACTAACCTCACTTATAATAAGAGAAATACATATTAAAACTGTAATAAAATATCGTTTTTCACCTATAAACTTAGCAAAGATGAAAACACCCTAATAAAGTGGTAGGAATGTAAATTGGTCTAACTTTTATGGGCAACCTATTCAAATTGATCAAAATTTAAGATGAACACACCCTTTTACATAGCAATTCTATTTCTGGATTCATAGTAGAATTAAATCTTTGGGAGGTAATACAAGAACTTGTGTATAGTTGCTATATCCAGTAAAGAGATATGAGTGGCTACGGGTAGGAGAGTGAGATAAACTCCATTTTATGCACATGTATATCCATATATTATCAATTCAAATATAACCCTTGAGCCAATAAATTGATTCTTCTATTTGTTTAATTTTTAGACAAATGCCAGTTTACCATGTAAAATTTCAGATTTGCATTTTATTCCTTTTTTTCCTATGTAGTTTCTCAGGTCAGGTCATATTTTTACAGCTTTCAAATCTCCAGCAAATTTTACCAAGTGTAGTTTTGGCCATTGTCATTTTAATTTTGTGTTGATTATTATTAATTATTAATTAAGCAAATAGGCTTATTTTTGGTTAATATCTAAGAAAATTGTCAGCATTTCCCTTCTGTATGTACTCACAGTCATCACTGGCAAAGCAAGAGCAAAAATTTTAAAATATCTTCAGCTTCAAAATAATGTGGTTAACAATCTTCTTTTAGGTAACCTTGAGTGTTATTTTGAAAGTCATTTAAATTATTTCCTTTCTTTCCAGAGGATTTTGTGTAACTATTTTCATTTATAATCTCTATATAAAAAGAAGTCTTGGCATAGTTGTAGACAGATCAAGGAGAAATATATTGGATAAACTACCATATAAATATATATATAATAATATATATTAATATAACATATATACCATATATAATATAAAAGTATATAATATATATGCCATATATATATTTATATACTATTTATATTTATATTTAATCATATATAAATATATAATTCATATAAATTATATACATATGTAATATAATATATAAAAATACAAATATATAGAAATATATTTATGTTTAATTATAATTAATATTTATATAATGTAGTATATATATAATTTATTT
>RCUC01151211.1:0-25839 GCA_003697995.1 Taxidea taxus jeffersonii
AGTCCATGACCTCACTGGACATGAGATTCACCGCGGGAACGTCTACAAAAGAGGATGCCTGGGTCCAGCCCAGACCAATTAAATCAGTCTTGGGGATGGGAGCCAGGTGTCCGTAAATCACAAGGAACCCCCCAGCTGGGCTACAGTTGCAGGGACGAGCAGAGTCAGGTGTGGAGAGAGGAAGGGGAGGGAAGCATGGAGGTCTCTTTCCCAGTGGAGATCTCCAATTCCATGGGTGTCATTTTCCCTGCTTGGAAACCAGATACCGTCGCTGAGGCTCTCCTAGGAGAACCTGGCCACTAATGGACTCAAGTCGAACCCCACCAGAAGCTGTATTTTAAAGTGAAATGAATGTGTGAAGAGATTTCTTGATTCTGTAAATGTCTGGGGAGTGCCCTTCAGGCAGCAGACCCCATGCAGGGTGCTGGGGACTCCGTGGAACAGAGAACCGGACTCACGGAGGCTAAATCACAAAGGTTAATTGAATACATGAGCTGGTTCTGCCACTCCCCAAATGCCCTTCACCAGAGGAAAACCTGCTCGTTTCTCTCGACTTACGGCCAGTTTTGTCCAGAGGCTTTCTTTGGAAAGGGCCATCTCTAAGAAACTGCCACAGGTGGAGGGCGGGGGGGAAGCTGGTCCCCGGGCAAGGCCCCCATCAGTTCTCAGGCCCGAGGAGAATGGAAGGGGGCCACTCTTCCCAGAATACAGAGGCCCGCAGGTGCAGGGGGCTGTGTGGCCCATCCTGTCTCAGCATTGTGGCCTCACACAATGATGGGACATTTCCTGTCCCAGGCCACTAGGATACTCAAAAGACTTGACTTGAGCAGTAACCCCATGCAGGATATGGGGACCCAAGGACCCCACAGACATTAGTGGGTCAGGCCTGGGTCACAGTTCAGTTTGTGGACTTTGGAGTCAAAGAGGCCTGCTACAAATCTAGACCCTACCATTTTTTTATTTATTTTTTTTGTCAGAGAGAGAGAGCAAGAACAAGCACAGGCAGACAGAGGCAGAGGGAGAAGCAGGCTCCCTGCCGAGCAAGGAGCCCGATGTGGGACTCGATCCCAGGACGCTGGGATTATGACCTGAGCCGAAGGCAGCCGCTTAACCAACTGAGCCACCCAGGTGTCCCTAGACCCTACCATTTACTAGGCACAGGACTTTGGCTGGTTAAGTTCTGTGCACCGTGGCCTCCCTGTGATCGGGGAAATGTAGGGAGTCAGTTAAGGGTTTGTTTTCCAGATAAGCCTCCATTTCTTCACCTGTAAAATGAGGATAATACTGGGCCCCAGTGTTACGATTATAAAAGGATCAAATGGAACCCCATTTCTGGGAAACCACACACTCGGCACGCAGTGAGCCCTCGGGGCCAGTGACCGCTGTCACCTAACCTGATATATTGGAGATGGAGGGCCCTGTCCCACGGAAACACCTGGCCTTGGTACAGGATGGCACAGGGGAGGGCCACTGCGCCCCAGGGCGCTGCGTGTCAGAGGCCAGGACTCCCTCCGTCAAAGTGCTGGGGAAAGGCCCACAGGGTGGTGGAGAAAGGAGGATGTCGAAAGAGAAACCACATTAGCATAAGTTCTGAAGCAGACCGGCCCTGCCAAGTCTGGGGCTCAGCGGTTCGGTCGAGACTGGCAGGGAAAGGAAACCAAAATGGCTGTTGCGTGTGTAGGTGACGGTTCCCACCTCTGCCTGCCAGCTCCGGGGTAAACTGTAATTATGCACCGCTGCAGGGGAGCCGCTTCTCTGCAGCCACGAGGAGCCTTGGAAGCATGGGGGTGGTGACCTCAGACTTCTTTTCTCTCTCCCCACCCCTGTCACCCTCCCCTCAGGTGACCTGGTGTCCCGCGCCATGCACCACATGCAGGGCCGCCGGCCGCTCTGCCCGGGCTCCAGCCCTGCCCGCCAGGCCCGCCAGCCGCCCCAGCCCATCACCTGGTCCCCCGACGCCCTCCACACGCTCTACTACTTCCTGCGCTGTCCACAGATGGAGTCCATGGAGAACCCCAACCTGGACCCCCCAAGGATGGCCCTGAACAACGAACGGTAAGGGTCCCACCGGGGCTGCTCCGCGGGTGGGCTGTGGCCCGCACGGGCCTGGCTCTGGCCTGCAGTCATGCTCTTCACCCCAGGTGGGAGCGGCCTGTGGTGGTCAAGTCTCAGAATGGATTTTGGCTTCTGTCTCGGGTGTTCCTGCTCTAACATTCGCTTCCTGGGCTTGCTGGCATTCAGGGCCCCCTGCCCTTTTTTTTTTAAGATTTTATTTATTTATTTGGCAGAGATCACACAAGTAGGCAGAGAGAGAGAAGGAAGCAGGCTTCCCGCCGAGCAGAGAGCCCGATGTGGGACTCGATCCCAGGACCCTGGGACCACAAACCGAGCCGAAGGCAGCGGCTTAACCCACTGAGCCACTCAGGCGTCCCCAGGTGCCCCCCCCCTTTTTTTTTTTTAAGATTTTATTTATTTATTTGACAGACAGAGATGACAAGCAGGCAGAGAGGCAGACAGAGAGAGAGAGAGGAGGAAGCAGGCTCCCCGCTGAGCAGAGAGTCCGATGCGGGACTCGATCCCAGGAGCCTGGGACGATGACCCGAACCGAAGGCAGAGGCCTTAACCCACTGAGCCACCCAGGTGCCCCCCAGGTGCCCCTTTTATAAACACAGGTATTCACAGCTGCCTGGAAATGTGCTAGTAGGTGAGTGAGGGCTCTGAGGAGAAGCACTCAGGACAGCGTCTGGCTGGGAACAGGCCCCCTCGTCAATGGTAGCCCTGTGATCAGGGTGAGGCCAACGTTCCCACTGTTGGTAGGGACCTAAGGCTTGCTCTGCCCCAGCCACTCATGTCACAGATGAGAGCATCATGCCTCTGGCAGGTTTGTGGTTGAAGAGCCGTGGGACCTAGGCCTGCTGCTCTCTCTTCTCGGCTGGGAACAGGGCTGCAAAGCACAGATGTGAAGGTTTTGTACTGCACAAGGGGACCCAGTGAGGGGCACAGAGTGGGAGACAAACACGGGGTCATGTCGGCCTGAAGACCAGGTTGCCTTGTCTAGTTGCCTTGTCTAGTCTTACTCACAGGGCTGGCTTGTAAAATTTGTCTTCCTGGAGAGGATGCTTTTTTCTGATTCACCCAGAACATCATATGTGCTGGCGTGAGCCTCGCCTGGTGGGCCACATGGCTACCTGGCAGGGTATGTCCAGGGGCTCAAGAGTTGGGTGCTTAAAGGTCCCAGGAAAGCCTTGCCCTTGGCCAAGAAAGCACTGTCGGCACACATTCCACCGCTCAGCAGTCCCTAGAGAGGGAGAGAGCCCAAATAGGGGGGCACTTTATGCCACATGGAGGAGGAAGGAGCCCTAACCCCATCTGGCTGCTGTCTTGGAGAGGCATTGGATCTTATCAATTTTGTGGTCCTCACGCCTGCTCCACAGCCAGGCCCACCTCTCTGGGGCCCCCACAGTCACAGAAAACAAAGTGTGATGCATCCCAGCTCATTCAAAACAGCCGTCGTGGAAATAGGGGACATCCTGTGGACCTATGGCCGACACTGCAGGCTGGGAATACAGTGGCCCAGGCTTGGCACGACCAGCATTCATGGACCCTGAGAACTTTGTGCAAGGTTTCAGGCCTCCCTGAGCTTTGGCTTCCTCTGCCAAAAACGGTGGCAGTGAAGCCATTATAAGGGTTGAATTATGACAGTCAACATTTCTTGAGCACTTACGAGGTGCTGGGCACCGTGCTGAGTGCTTGACAGCTGTGTGCTCATAAGTGTGCCTGCAGGAAATGCATGGGCTTCACGGCCCCACTGGACAGATGAGGAAGTGGAGGCAGAGAGAAGTTTGGTGACTTGCCAAGGCCACAGAGGCTCTACTGTGTGTGTGACAGGAGGCATGATGCAGCGGTGGCCCAGGGACCTACATGTAGTAGGCTCCCAGTAAAGGCTACTGCTGCTGCGATTCTGACCGGTGTCCTTATTAGATCGTCACTGCCTTGGGGATGGACGGTGAATGCAGGGCCCAGGTAAGTCACTCCGGGCCCGACCCCAAGCAAGAAGACAGCAGGTGGAGGCTTCCTGAAGGAAGCACCCGGCAGGAAGGGGGAACCAGAGCAGAGGTCCTAAGCCGCAGCTGTTTCTGCTTTGTGCAGAAATTGTTGTGGTTTCCAGAGTGGGCTGGGAGGGAGAAAGGGCAAGGGAAACATGTGAGGGGTAGGGGGGGACTCACTGGTTGTTTGGTGAGGTCTCCATGGGGTTAGACGGTGCCCGATCACCCAAGCAGAGGTGGCTGGGAGAAGATGAGAAGCCTTCTTTGGGTCCACTGCCATGGCCTAGGCTGTTTGGCCCTCTGGTTGTCACCATGGCCGTTGGCCATGAGGCAGGCCAGGGAGGGGCTCCTCTGTAGCCGTGGCGCCCAGAACCCCTTGGCTGTCTCTGTGGCTGCCCTCTGGCTTTCCTCCTGGGAGAACTCCTCATCGCCAGTGCTCTAACACACAGCTGCAGAGTTTCTGCATGACCTGGGTTGTTGTCTGGATGCAACTGTAGTAGCTCAGCTACTGTGTGTGTGTGTGTGTGTGTGTGTGTGTGTGTGTGTGTGTGTAGATATCTCATTATTTAAAATCTACACTGTCACACAAAAGAATTGGTAGCTAAGGCATTTTCCATGAATCATTCAAATGAGTATTAGATACATGGGGAACTGGAACCACCATTAGGAAAAAAGTATCCAGACATTTCAGATTTGGGCACGAAAAGGAGGACACCCTAAAAATACCCAGGCTGGCAGACAGCCTGACAGCTGTGTGATGGCCCAGCTCCTGGCTGCTTGGATCCTGCCATGCTTGGACTCCGTTGGATGGGGCAGGCCCCAGCAAGCCTGGCTGGCCCTTCCCTGGGGCCATCAAGCTCACGTTCCACGGCAGGCAACACCACATGTCTCCTCAAGGCACTGCCGTGCTGGTGTCCTCGCCAGAGCTCTGGGGAAACCTCCTCTCCATGCACACTCATGGCCGGAATTGGCTCTAGGGCAAGAAGGCTTTGGCTTTGTGAGTCTGGGGATGGCTGTCTGTCTCTTTCCATCCCCTGTACCCCCACTTCATTGACTCTTGAAGTTCCTGCCTCTGTCCCACATGAGGAGTGTGGGGGCCAAGTTCACCCAGCCAGAATCCAGAGCCTCTGATTTCCAGTATGATGGCCGAACGGGGTCCCAGAGGCCTCTGGTTCCGTGACTGGGTGGCTCAGGGCCTGTGGTCTTCGAGGTCTATGGGGATATAGGGGTCTTCCACTTCCTTGCTCCCAGGGGCTGAGGAGCCCAGTTTGGTGGCTTGGGTTTGGCCACATGGTAACATTGATGGTGCCATTCAAGTCTCTGCTCAGAGGTTTTTGCTTGGAGGAAATGGCCCTTCCTTCTTCCCACAGGGCACTCTGTGACCCCATCCCTGCTGCTAAAGGGTGGGACAGGCGTTCCTCCCTCTGTGTGAAGCTCCTGACGGCCTCCCTGCTAAGTCACATGCTGCCTCGGCCTGCTCAGTTGGGCTTTAGTATCTCCCGGGAGGGACCATCTCCCCAGAGCCTCCTGCTCCGGGTGCGGGAGGGGAGGTGCTGGGAGGAGGGAGCGGCAGAAATAGGAGGAGCCGTGGTGGGTAGGGGGGCGGCTTTGCGAGGGACAGTCGG
This sequence comes from Taxidea taxus jeffersonii, assembly GCA_003697995.1. NCBI lineage: Eukaryota > Metazoa > Chordata > Mammalia > Carnivora > Mustelidae > Taxidea > Taxidea taxus. Next base: position 5,672 of record RCUC01151211.1, read on the forward strand.
GCACTGGAGCCCAGGTTTTGGGGCGAGGCCTTGACTCTGGTCTGGCCTCCCACGCAGGCCCCTCCACGCTCCAGACTCATCACCTGGAAAGCGGGGAGGACGAGGTGAGATAACACATAGAAGGTAGTCAGCTCTTCCTTCGAAAAGGCCTTTCCGCCTATTTGTGTTTCTTTTGTGCCCCATGGATCAGCAAGGTAGGTGCTGGAATGACCTCCATTTTACAAACGAGGGCTCGAGGCCAGAGAGGGCACCCAGCTGCTAAGAGGCCGGGCAGGGATTTGAACCAGGTCTCTCCGACTTCACAGCCCTTGCCCTTCGCCGTGCCCAAATGCTTAGCCCTGGTCTTCAAACTCTCATGACACCTGAGTGGTTTCCCCGGGGCCATCCTGGCCCCCTACCTGCCTGTCTGTTCCCAGCACCCGTCCCTTGCCACCCTGGCAGAGCCTCACAGGCGAGGACTCCCCGCACCCTCCCGGGGCCCCTCTCCTGCTAGCAGCTCTGCCTCGCAGTGCCGGCGAGACACGAGGCAGGGTCTCACACACAGGAGTGGTCACAGCTGCCGCCCTGCAGGGCATGTCATCGCCTGAGCCCACGCTTGAGAAGTGAAAGAACTTGCTGTCAGAGATCCAGGGTTGCCCATGGAGATGGGGGAGCCTCCTTCCCCCGAGGTCTGGAGGAGAATGGACAGCCATCTGGCTAAGTGCGGTCCTTGCTAGTCGTGCCTGGAGGGTTAGGGACGAGCTCACTGCAAGAGCATCCTGGGTGGAGATGCTTTCTTGGCTGTCATCCTCGTGGGGACGAGGCGTCTGGGAAGCGGGCAGGAAGGTGGCACGGACATACAGGAGTGGCGGGAGGTCTGCCAGCTTGCCAGCAAATTGCTGGAAGGGAGACAGATAGTTCAAGGGGCAGAGGGGGCTGAGATTCATGAGAGGTGAACCAATTTTCTGCTTCAAAACCTCGGGCGCTGGAGGGCCTGATCTCAGCAGGTGGCATTCCCCGGTGTATCTGATTTGACGGCGGCAGCAGCAGGGACGCCAGGCCTTTGAGGACTAGCCGGGAATCTAGGAATGACAGCAGGCCCCTTGTCCATGGACCAGCATGTTTGTTGGAGCCCTGGCCTCTTCCCTCTCCCCGGCCCTTCCCGGCACCCCTTGGTGGAGGGAAGCACAGTCTGAAGGCTTGGAGGCTGCCGGTGCCCAGGATGCTAAGCCAGGAGGAACATGGAAGCTGAGCCAGAGTCTGATGGGAGACAGAGCCTGGAAGTGTCTGGTGTCATGACTTCCTACCCTGCCAGAGCCCTGTCTGAGGAGGGCCCTGCTCTTCAAACATGTGCCTTTCCAATCGGACTTACCGCTTAGTGACTGTAGAACCCTTGCAGGTAGGTTCCTCCAAAGCTCGGTTCTACAAACCACCAACATGCAGTCCTCACAGTCACTTGTAAGGTGCAAGGTCTAAATGAGTTCACATGCCTAACATTCTAGAACAGTACCTGGAATACAATAAATGCCAGATAGGAGCTACTATGATCATTAACGGCATCACTTGTAGTGGGCAGAGGGAACAGCATGCGGAGACTGCAAGGCAGGGGAGAGTGTGGTCCCTTGTGGAGACAGATAGGAGCAGTGTGGTAGAGAACAAGGAATCAGGTGGCAGGACGAAGCTGCGGGGCAGCCGGGACTGTGATAAGGAGAGGGCTCAGTTGCGGCCTGGTGGGTCCTGGCCCTGTCCTCTGGCTTGGGACTTCCTGGGATTGGCTGGTTCTTCTTTGCTCTCACCCCAGCCTTCCGCACTCAGTGCCCAGACCCCTCTGAAAGTGGGGGGGGGGGGGTGGCAGAAGGTGCCGGGTAGCCCTGCCAACTCTGCTTGCCTTGATGCTAGGAGGAGAGGCCTTCCTACCAAGATGCACCCCAGTGCCCTGGCCTAGAGCAGTCTGGCCTATGGTTCTGCCCCCCAAGACAGGACCAGGGGCCCCAAAGTGCTCGTTTGATAGTCATCTGAGGACACAATTCCCAGACAGAATACTAGTTCTACTGAGGCTCCGGGGCCTGCTCCGAGGACAAAACCCTCATCCCAGTAGGATCCTGGTGGAAGATGGCGTGTGTCTGGCCCAGCTCTTGGCTGCTCCATTCCATGTCAGGCTAGTCAAGAAAGTTTCCAGCAAATGTGTGAGCAGAATTTGGAAGTGATGGAGCCAGCCAAGGCACCAGCCATCACAGGTGTCCTCAGTCCCCTGGAAGTCCACCCCTGGGGTTTCAGATCCCACCCGAGAGGAGAAAGATTCCAGGAGCCTCTCAGGTCCCCCTGGAGGTATTCTCTGTGCTGCCCTCCAGCAGTACAGCAGGCCAGCTCATCTTTCTGGGCCTCGGTTTCCTCGCTGGAAAAATGGCAAAGGTACAATGACCACGAGCATTAAACAAGATAATTCGGTGAAAACACTGAGCTCAGCGCCTGGCTCATAAAAAATACATATTAAATGGCAGCTGCTGCCCTCCTCATTATTGTAACAGTCAGAAACGTGTTGAAATGACACATGTTTGACACCCAGAGTCGGCTGTCTTCATTGACCTCGAATGGCATTTCTTAAAATGTGGTTCTCAAGTGGTCTCTTTTAGTCATACTACTAATACGTTACTACTATTACTAGTACTGGTATTACTAACCTAACTACTCCTGCTGCTAATACAACTACTAACAGGACTCCTTGCAAACGCTGCCCGGAGCAGAGAGCCACATTCAGAGAGCGCACACGAAGTGGCAGATACCATTTTCAGTGCTTTGCTTATTAACCCACGTTTCTCCCGGTATTTCTGTCCATCAGCGGGGAGGGGATATGAGAGAACCAGGAAGGGTGCCTTCCATGACCAAGTCTCCAGCCTCATGCGGGAGGCTGGCACAAGACAGGAGACAAAGAATGAGCAAAAGCCAGCAGACGGTGGAAGAGGCAGCCCGCTGCCCGACCACGTGTAGGACGGCCCTCAGGCTGCGAGGCCTGCCTGGGTTCGGGCCCAGCTCTGCCGCTGACGAACTGGGGGGCCTTGGGCATGTCATTTAGCTTCCGTGCCGTGGCCTCTTCTCAACAGAGGTATTGCGGGCATTGAGTGAATATACTGAGAGCGCTTAGAGCAGCTCCTAGCACACAGAAGCCTCTATCATCCTCACTGCATATTCAGGGGGACCTCAAGGAGCCTGGCAGGGTCGGGGAATGCAGAACAGCCCAGGATTATAACTGGGTGTTCAAGAACAGCCGCAGGAAGATGGGGACAGGCCGAGGGGCAAGGGGCAGCAAAAGTCACAGAAGGACTTTGTTGTTTCAAAGTGTGCATTTCGTGACACAGCTGGATCTACATTTTAAAATCACAAGAATTCGGTGGAGAGAATTTGGTGTTTGCTTTCTCAAGTTCTCATTGACAGCAGATCTAGGCAAGTCCATCGAGGTGGGGCTGGAGCAACTCTCCGGGGGAGAAGCAAGTCCTCAGAGGCGTCTGAGGGTCAAGTCCAGCTCCTGCCCAGCTGCCCCTCTGGCTCTGGGATCTGAGAGAGTCTAGCTTCCTGTCTGAGCCTCAGTTTCCCCCCTGTGTAAAGTAGAGCCCCTCTGCTGGCTCTGCTTCCAGATTCTGCCTCCGAGGGACACCCCCCCCACCAAGTCCTGGGGAAATACTGCCAGTACAGGAGAGGTACAAAGCGAGGAGAGGCGCCTCTTTGTTCCATTCCAGATGCAGAAGGGGGGGACGTCTCCCCTCTGCCGAGCACTTTACATAAATAGGAAGCACCAGGGAGAGGCTATGTGCTCAGTCTGAAGAAGCAGGCTCGTTAATCTTTTGCTCAGCTTGCGAAAGTGTTTTCTTATCAAATAATAGAGATGATGGCAGTGGGGGCTTGATGCTACTGACTTAGGGTTCCCTTAAATACCATTTCAAGAAGATTTGCAACATCAAGCTCTTTTCTCTCTTTTCCTCTTCCCCTTTCTGTGCATTAAATTCCCATCTGCTTACCCAAAGTGGAAGTCCAAAAAATCAGGATAGTGATTGGATGAATTAGTACTTGTTTCCCCACGTCCCCCAGACTGGGGCCTCCAGGAACCTCTGAAGGGGCTTGTTTATGGCCCGCCATGCCTGGTCCTTCCCCATCATTTTATCCGTTGCTGCTTTCCTCCAGAGCACCTTCCTGAGCCTGGGGATGCCTGGCTGCTGTGTATCTGTCTGCTTACTCATCTGCCCCCTACTCCCCATCCTCCAGAATGTGAGCACCATAGACTGTGGATGGGCTTTGTTCCGACTGCGTGCCCAGCACAGACAATAGTCCCTGGCGCACAGTAGGCCGTTAATGAATTTTTCAGTTAATGAAACAAGATGTAGAGCCTGCAGGTTGGACTTGTGTCAGAAAGACTGCAGTGTGGGGTCTCTGCTCTGCCAGTTCTGAGCCGGGCGACTTGGGGCAGCTCGTTTCATTTCTCTGGCCTCCGCTTCTCAGCTTTCACTGGAAAACGGCTGGATCCCCTTCCAGAGGTTCTTGTGGCAGTCACGGGAGGTCACACATTTAAAGGCACAGAGTCAGCTCTTCAGACATGCTAGCTCCTGTTATCTGTGTAATTACTGTTTCGGTCAACCTTAAGGAAGGCTTAAACAACCAAACCATGTTTAATGCATAAATAATCCAGAAACAATGGGGCATTTTAGAAAATCACATCTACTCAGAATGCATGTTCTCTCAGGGTGCCTACGTGGCTCAGTCAGTTAAGCAGCTGACTCTTGGTTTCGGCTCAGGCCATGATCTCGGGGTCATGAGATCGAGTCCTGCATGAGGCTCCACACCCAGTGGGGCATCTGCTGGACATTCTCTCTGCCCCCCCACCTGCTCACTCTCCCTCTCTCTCTAAAATAGATAAATCTTTAAAAAAAAAAAAAAGCATGTTTTATCTCTCATATGCATGCTCTCAGTCCCTGCCCTTAATTCCTTTAAGTCAGCCTGGTGGAATCCAGGGAGCCAGGCGACTCAGAGAGAAGATGAGGTAGACCAGATGTCACAAAGGCTAAGTGAGGACAGAGATGTGTACAAACTTTAGATTTACTACAATCTACCACCCAAGGATCGAAAACAACTTTAAAAACCAGATTTCATTCACCCGTTGGTTCAAAGAGCAAGCAGGCTGAGCATCAGACCATCTCCAGCATTGCTGGGGTACACTGGCCCCTTGCTTGCTGGTTGGCTCCAGTGCCCCCACGAGATGAGCTGCGGTTACCAGGTCTCAGCTGGGGAGTGAGATGATCTGATGTATCTCACACTGGCTGGGAGCATGTAGTCAAAGCTTCACAGCCTGTAAAGCACTTTACATGCAGCATCCTCTGATAGATTTTCAGGAGAGCTCCCAGAGAAGGCTGTTACTGTTCCCATTTACAGATGAGCAGACCGAGGCCTGGAGAGGGTCAGAGAGGCAGCCAAGGTCACAGCTAGGAAGAGGCAGATCGGGTTCAGGCAGGGAGGCCTGATTACAATAGCAGCATCATCGGGGCTGCCGTGCCTCTCCCGCCTCCCAGAAGAGAGGAGGAAGGACCCTGAGGGCCGGGTCTCTGGGGGACACTGCCTCTACGCAGCGTGACGTAGCGGCCCACTCTCAGCCACTTGGGGCCTCTTCCTCGGCAGTTGGGAGTTCGCAGGCTCAGGGTAGCCAGCCTGACGGTGGGCATCTGTCCAGCATCTGACAAGGAATGAGCCAGGGATTGGGGGCAGACAAAGGAAGTGGGAGTGCCAGACAATGGGGGATGGAGACCGGGCAGGATCCTGGCCCTGCCATTGACAGGTGCCCCCAGGGGCTGCCTGTTGCATCTGACTTCCTGCCCCATTGTTGGGGCCACAGGTCCTTGTGAAAAAAGAAAAAAGAAAAAAGGCTGGGCGCCCGGGCCTGGGGGCTTCATTTGCTGGCAGTGTTTTTCTAACGCGGCAGCCACAGCCCCCTTTGTCTACAATATCGCCAGGATCCCGGAGAGCCTTGGTGTGCTGGAAGTCCCTGCTCTTCAGGGAACAGACTTTTTTTTCTTAAAAGTGGCTTCCAGGGCTAAGCTGCTGATGTCCCAGGCACTGAGGGGACAGGAGAGCAGCTCAGGTGATGTTTGCTGGAAGGCTGGGCTGCTCTCTGGCCCGCTCCTGGCCCACTCCTACGTGCTTTCCACACAGCTCTACAGACCCCCTCCTCCCGCAGGACCAACCACCACCTGGCACTTGCCCCCACTTGTCTGCTGTTCTATTGGACATTTGGGGAAGTGTCTTCAGAGGTCTAAAGAATACCCCTGAGGCTCCAGGGCCCAGCCCAGCCTCCTGTTCCCTGCTGACTTCAGAGCTGATGAGGCCACTGGTGCAGAAGCTGGAGTTTGGGGGGCCTAGTTGAGCCATGGGGGCCAGCCTTTTTTCTGCCCTGCCTGCTTTTCCCGGGTTTCAGCCAGCTGCTGGGCTCAGAACATTTTGTGTGTGGTAATTTGGTGTTGCAAAGGACCCCAGAATCTTTGTTTGTTTGTTTTACCTTTTAAAGCTTACAGATTGCCAGTGGCTAGCTATGTGACCTTGAATCTGTGTCCCAACCCCTCAAAGCCTCAGTCTCCACATTTGTAAAATGCACACTGATAACTGTACCTCCCCTGTGGGGTGACTGTGTTCGAAATAGAGTCATGTGAGCAGAGTCTCCTCTGCCTGCTCAGCACATAGGTCCTCAACAAATGATAGCTGTGCGGTTTACTGCCCAGAAGCCAGTGCCAGGGTCTTTTTCCAAGTTGCAGCTGGGATGTGGATGCGGAAAACAAGGTCAGTCCTGGGAGCCAGCACCATCTTTTCCTAGTCCTCTGGATGGGTGCACCGCCTTTTACGACGTGGGTCAAAGCCCCTTGTTGCCACTCGGGAATTAACCCCTGATGCCTCTGTTAGGCCTCAAGAACCCCACCCAGGTCCCTACCTCCTCTTAGAAGTTTCTAGAAACTCTTTTACCTGACCGCATGAAAGGGTCATCTTTTTTTTGCCTTAGACTGTGGAGGAGGGGAGGCAACTTCTGTGTGAGTATACTCAGCTGAATCCATCCAGAGACCCTATATGAAAGCACTTTCCCCCTCCGTGCCCTGGGTATCTGAGAGATAAGGACGCAGAACAGCTAAGCCACAGCGTCCTGCAAAGCCTGGCCCAATGGCTTGTGGCAGGGTCCCCAACTGTGGTTGTAAACAGGTTAGAGGCCCGTGCTAGGTCTGGCTTCCATTCAGTGGAAGAGTCTCTGGTCTCTTGTCAGCCATCCCGGACGCAGAGCAGAGGTGAAGGCGGGTCTCTAGCAGGTGAGGTGTGGTGGGCAGGCCAAGGCAGCCGCACTCCAGGGACGGATGTGGAGAGAGGCCTGCTTTCATACCACTCCCCACCAGGGGCCTGGGCAGAAGCCGCCACCCACCAGAGGCCCAGGCCCCAAAGCTCCAGGCTCCCCGAAGCTGGCGGAGCCCTCCCTGCAGGGCCGCAGAGGGCGGCAAGCTGGTGGCCAGTGTGCAGGCTCGCCCACGGAGATGCCGCCCTGGACGCAGAGCCAGTTACAGAAGACCGATGGCTCAGTCCCCTCCCCCAGGGCACAGCGACGTGCTGACGCCTGTAGAAGCATACCTCCTGCTTTCCTCCCCGAGAAGCCTCCCCCCGCGTCCTCCCTGGGCCCTGGGCCAACCCCCACCCCCAGCCCCGAAAACTCCAGAAGGCGCCCTGGCCATGGAGCCCTGCCCCAGGACACTGCTCTGGGGTCAGAAACTCTCCTGTGAAATGGTTGTCTTTTTATTTATTTTTTAAGATTTTATTTATTCATTTTAGAGAGAAAGCAAGCATAGCAGGGAGAGAGAGGAGGCAGAGGGAGAGGGAGAAGCAGGCTTCCCGCTGAGCAGGGAGCCCAATGTCAGCCCAATGTCAGGTCAGGGATCATGACCTGAGCCGAAGGCAAACGCTTATAATAGAGCCACCCAGGAGCCCCAGTTATCTTTTTTTTTTTTTTTTTTAAGATTTTTAAATTTATTTATTTGTCAGAGAGAGAGCAAACGAACACAGGCAGACAGAGAGGCAGACAGGGAGAAGCAGACTCCCTGCCGAGCAAGGAGCCCAATGTGGGACTCGATCCCAGGACGCTGGGATCATGACCTGAGCCGAAGGCAGCTGCTTGACCAACTGAGCCACCCAGGCGTCCCCCCAGTTGTCTTTTTATCTGGGAAGTATTTTCTTTCGCTGAAGGCTGCCATTTGCCAATACCCAAGCCAACTCAAGCCTCCAAGAATGAAAGACAAAGTTGGTCCCCATTTTCCGAGCTCATTTGCCTGTACAGTTAGTTAGGCCTGATGCCCTTGACTCATAGCACACAGAGCCCCGCAGAGAGTTCTGGAAGGAGAGCAGAGCCCTGAAAACACGGTCGCAGCCGGAAGGCTTTGCTGCCAGGAGGGAGGAACATGCTGCCCGGTTACAGATTCGGAGACTGCGCTTCTAACGGCCCCTGTGCGGATGGGAGGGAATGCCAGTGAGCAAAAGGCGCTGCCTTTGGAGGGATTGTAGTCGGAAGAGAAAGCAGCTAGCACGCAGGTGAACCGATGACAGGGCAAGCCCTGCGAGGGCACAGGGCTGGGGGGCAGAGTGGAGAGCCGCTTCAGATTGGGCAGGAGGGGGTGGCAGGAGCCCGCCATGGGCTTCACCCAGGAGCTAGGGTGGCCAGATGTTTTGGGTTATCTGAGACGATTTGCTCTCCAGTGTGACTGGTAATAGCACTCCGCTTTCCTCTTGGAAGTGGGCCAGTTTGGGTGACAAAAGCTATGCTCTTGTGCCTAAAACTCCCCATCGCTAAGATGAGGGAGATGGGGAAGGGTCCAGAACGTGGACGACCAGAGCCGATTTCCTAAGCTAAGCAACACTGGAATGCTCCGTGTGGGAGCCCAAGGGCTGGGGTCTACAGCCCAGGACCTCATCCCAGCTCTGCCACCTGCCAAAGTGCATGTTCTGGGGCAGGGTGGTCCACCTCGCTGGCCCTCAGTTTTCCCGTGTGTGAAATGGGGGTAATTCTAGTAGCTGCTTCCTATGAGTGTTAAGTGAGTCAATAGGTGTGAGGGGCTTAAAACAGTGCCCGGTGCTTTGCATGCTATAGAAATCTTAGTTGCTAGTGTTTCTCTGTTATTCCCCACACACCTCGGGAGCCAAGCCAGGATGCCCCAGTTGTCACCTGATTAACCTCCCATCCCACTGCCTACTCTCAGGCTCCCGGGGGGCCGGATGGCAGTCCCTGGGAAGAAGCAGAAAAATGGCTCACAGCTAATCATGACTTGATTATAGTCTAAATTTGTATCCATCTGTATATCTGGGCAAATGGAAGTTTTTTAAGGCCTCTAATCCCTAACAGATGAGTTTTAATAAGAAAAGAGTATTTCCCCCACAGCAAGCCCTGAGCTCTGTCTGATGGCAGTCCTTTGGCCACACGTGGAGACCCTGCCACGGGTCAGCTCCAGGTGCTGGGACACAGTGGCTGCTGGAGAAGACAGGCCTGGGGGTCAGAGGAGGTTCTTACCCGGCTCCGACTCTAAGCCGGGCCAAACCATTCTGGTTTACCAAGCAATCCTCAAAAATTAATTAGTCCAGGATGTGAACGGGACTAGAATTGCCTCCTTTGTGCTGGGAGCCGCATCTGACTTCAGAGGGACACAGTGGGGTTTTTTCGGCATGGATGGTTCAGCTTGGTGTTTTAGATCATGTGGCTCTCAGAAATCTTGGACAACTGGTGGTAAAGCCCTCAGAGCCGTCATGGTAGAGCTGACCTTGACCTTCCCAGAGGAGTCTTTGCTTGCAGAGCCGTCATTCGATTGGGCAAAGCTGGGCCTCTTTGCTGGTTCCTGAAGTTGCCACTCTCTGGCCCCGATCCAGAGAGCATGGGGGGAGGGGCAAGAGAGCAGCTCGAGCCCCAGCAGGGGCTAGGAGAAGGGGGATGCAGCAGGAAGATGGCCCCAGAAAACCCCTGTTGCTGGCAGCGGCTCCATCCGAAGATGGGGCAGAGTCGGGGGAGAATATAGGGCTGAGGGTGGGAGACCATCTGGCTGGCCACCATAAGGTTCCTCTCCTGAACTAAGTACGCTCACAAGTGGGATGGGCTGAGCTCCCTGGGGAAAGGGACAGTCTCATTAGGGAGCAAGACAGAGGTGGCACAGACCTCCCCAAACCCTCCTCGCACTCAGAGCCAGGCCCGTGCCCAGAGCCCTTTGCACTCCCTGCCAAAGCTAGAAGGGAAGAAACTACAGGCCGGTTTTCCCAGGGCTGAGCTTAGGCCAGGTCTCCAGCAGGCACGTCCGGGGCCTGCCTGCATGCTCACACCCGGCTCCCCGTGGGTGGGCACAGAGGGGACAGGCCTGCTGGAGAAAGACAGGGGCACAGGCCTTCCCGTGCCTCAGGCTTGGGGCACGCAGCCTCCAGTTACAGGCCTGTGCCCCTCTGCCAACCTGCCCCCTCTCTGAGGCCGCTGCCCACCTCGAGAAGAACAGAGCCTGCTTTGAGCTGGAAATTAGAGTAGTTTCCTGTTCCATGTTGTTAAGACACTGCTTATAGGGCTGTAATCCCAATAAATCATATGCTTGCTGAGTGGGGCCGAGTTTTTTTTTTTTTTTTTCCAGGCTGCAGGGACCTCTTAAAACCAAAGCCTTAAGAAGTTTATTCTCTTTCATTTTTTTTTTTTTTAAGGGGGAAAAAGTGGTTTTTGCAGGCCTGTCTTGTCCAAGGGCCTTAAGAGACCCTTGGCTTGATAGGCTCAGGTTCAAGTATATGATTAACTTAGAGACACAAGGAGAAACTGAGTTGTGACACCTGAGGCTGGTCTCCGTGGTGCTGCTGAACTGGCTCTGTGACCTTGGGCAAAGCACTTGGCCCCAGGAGGTTGCCATTTCCTCCCCTAGCAAAGAGTCAGGCTGCGCCAGCTTCTTCACATGGAAGCCTCATCTCCCGGACTGTCCCTTGTGGTGGTAGCCTCTGTCTTTCGCACACAAACACATGCAGCCAGTCGGTGGCCCTTTTAAGTGGCTTGGTTTGTCACAGAGGCAGCTCCACCCGATGTGCTGGTGTGCACAAGGGTGATGGTTTCAGCAGCATTTGGGCGGGCAGGGGGCGTAGGTCCCTAACCAGCATTCCATGCCCACCCACCCTGCCCCCGCCCCCATCACGTGTCGGTGAGTCTGTACCTTGCTGTGTCCCTTCCCTGAGTGCGATCCTAGACCAAGGCCAGGAGGCTGCACTGCCAGAAACGGCTTCTGGATCCCACCCCTCATAGTGGTTGCATCTGTTTTGTCTGTCTGATGAGTTGGGATGGAGTGGGTGATGGGCAGTTTGCTGGCAGGCTTTTGCAATCTTTATGTGTTTATACTTGCTGGAGGACCCGGGAGGGGAGAGTCGGCCCCACTTGAAGAGCTAGAGTTGAGGCATTTAATAGGATCAGATTCCTGTAGCCTATTTTGCTGTTACGTGTTTTCTCTATCAACAGACACCAACATAGTAATAATAGTTCACCTTTACCAAGAACGTGCCATGTGCCAAATGCTGGGCTAACCACTTCCATACATACTTCTCATGAGGTCGCCCTGTTATTTATACCCATTTCGCTGATGGGACAACTGAGGCTGAGGGTGCACAAGATCACAGTTGAATTTATTGCTAGTGATGCTGGATCCCAACCCAGAAGGCTCCCACCTGAGCCCACAATCTGGATCACTGCAGAGTACATACACAGCCGTCGTCATGTGGAGTCAATGGAATACCAGCAAAAGAGGTTCTCGCCATGGAAAATATCTAGAAGCCACTTTTTTAAGAGAAAACCAGGCCCAAAGAGTATAATGATCTGCCCCAGGTTGTAGAGCCCTTTGGCCAGCTTCCAGGAACCTGGGGCTTCCTTGCAGTGCAGGTGCTGCAGGGAAGTGGGGTAGGAGCCTCCGTTCGCTGAGCTGGGAAGGCACATGCAAGTCATACAGTATTCTAGAACTGGCCGGGCCATGTGCCACCAGACACAGAACCCCAGCCACACACTCTGCCCAAGTATAGCCTTGTCTTAAGGTGGTGATTCTCAAAGGGTGTTCTGGGGACCTCTGGGGTCCTGAAGACTTTCAGAAATCTACAGGGTCAAAATTATTTTTCATAAGAATAAAGTGTTATTTGCCTTCTCCCTCTCATCTTCTCACATGTGTCCTGGGGAGCTTCTCCAGAGGCTCTGTTACAGGTGATGAGAGTATCAACGAAAGCTGTTAGGGGATGCAAACTGGCGTATTCACGTTCGAATATTTTCTGTTTGGTTTTTTTGGTAAGATTTTATTTATTTGAGAGAGCACCCAGGGAAGTGGCAGGAGCAGAAGGAGAAGGAGGCTCCCCGCTGAGCAGGGTTGAGCTCAACTCAAGCCCAGGACCCAGGGACCATGACCTGAGCTGAAGGCAGACGGTTAACAAACTGAGCCACCCAGGTGCCCCTAACATTTTCTGTTTGGATTCCGATTCAGTAAATAGCCATAGAATAACAGACTTAAACAAAATCTCTTAGGCAGTCTCAATAATTTGGGGACCCTGAGACCAGAACACTCCAGAACTGCTATTCAGAGATATTGGGCCCAGCAAGGGGTGTCTTGGCAACAGAGGGGCCAACCAAAGAGGGTACCTTCAGGCATGCCCCCTCCCCCTCTGGCACAGTGGACACCTGCCCTGGCAGCAAAAGGCTTGTGGTCAAGCTCAGCCTAGAGGAATGGCAAGAAGAGAGAAACTGACTTTTTCGTTGGGAGAGGACAAAGCAGGAGACCCTGGGGACAATGCAGATGTCAATATTCCCAGCCTCGCTCCTCTGGGGCCCTCTCACCCTGCGGGTAGGATGTAGCCACAGCCGGTCCAGATGGGAGTTTTTATGGGGATTTTCCAGAATGTCCAGGAATACAGGCCAGCTTCTCAGCATGTCCAGTGGGCTAGCTGAAATTACCAGAAAGGAAGTAGTAGCCTGGAACCCACAGGCCAAGGGAAGGATGTTGCTGAGAAAGTCCATGAATTGCTTGTCATTTTATCTTCCCATGGACCACAGGGGGCTGGGTAGGCCAGGGTAAAAGGCCTGAAGACATCAGTGTGAGGGCTGGCCCTGACAGGAGGACACTAGCCACTACCCCAGAGGCAGAGGGACCTTCTTAACCCTGGAGGATTTCTGTATGTTGAGAATATCTAATCAGCATTCAATTCAGGAAACAGAAGCCACTCTAGGTATTTTAAGCAGGAAGGGATTTAATGCAGGGAATCAGATGCCAACAGAATCATTGGAAGAGCTCAAGGAGCAGGTTCAAGGCCCAGCCTCCAAAGAGGATACAAGACTCCTCCAGCTGGGGCCGCTCCCTCTGAGATAGCCCCTGGAAATTCAATTCCGGACTAAAGCCGAAAGAAGTCTTTATCTTTGCTTTCTGAAGCACACAGCCTCTGAAGCGCTCGGCCAGGTGGAAAATGGACACTGGAAGGGTCTGTAAGAAAAGAACTAGACCTCATGTCTCATGACCTGGCTTGCTAGCAGAAACAGGCAAAGGGGGCACAAACATGGGCTCGGCCTCACACCTGTTCACCAGACCTCCTGCAGCTGGATCTTAATGGCGAAATCTGATTTGCCTCCAGAACCCAGCTGCAAAGGAGTCTGGGGAATGTAGTTTTCAATGGTTTATGTCTCCAACAAAGATGGGATAATGGAGACTGAATGAGCCAATCCCCAGTACTTGCCCACCAAGATTACCAACACCGTATTTTTTCATGTACCGAACTCTAAGAGGCCCGGAGCATGATGAATCACGACAGCATCTGATTAGACTTGGTGATTCCCCAAGTTCCCTCTTGGATTTCCCCTAGTGCAGCTGGGAGATGCTGCTTAGAGCTTCAGTGTCCATACTTGGCACTTGGTCTTGGATGCCGGCCACAACAAGGAAGAGTGGCTGGCAAATCCACGAACTAGCTTTTCATTTACACTTCAGTCCCAATGCTGGTGGTTTAGATAAAGCCTTCCCCTTGGATCAGAAGGACTGATATATATAGAAATATGTGTCTGAGCTTGCCTTCTAGCACTGCAATGTCAGAATTGGAAAATCCAAGACTATTTGGGGAGAATTCAAATGGGTATTTATAATCAAAGTTCTATAAACAGGAGGAGTTCACAAATGGCTTGTGAATTTCCTATATTCTATACACTTCCCCCCATGGATTCCTGGCTTCTCCACTCTAGCAAGTCAGCACTATGCCCTTGAAAATTATATGCCATTCTTTTCTGGGCAGAAACAGGAGTTGGTCCAGAAATGAAAGCTTAGATACACCATAACAAATTCCTGACGCTCAGCCTTACTTTTTAGTCATTGGGCCAATGTTTATTGGGGACCTATTGTGTTCAGGCCCTGTGCTGGGCATACTTGGGAGTACACAGACATGAGCAGGCCATCATCCTTGTCCTGAGGCACAGTGGGTCCATTCAGGAAAATGAAACACGTTTATTGCAGGAAGAGCAAGTTCGAAGGGATCTTGGAGCGGAAAGAGATTATTTTCTTCAGAGAGAGAGGATCAGGAGGGCTTCTGGAAAGAGAAAGTATTGGAACTGAGCCTTGAAGGATAAACAGGATCTGGATGGGCAGAAATGAGAGTAGGTTCGTTCTCTGCAGGAGGTAGGAAGGGCAGGGGAAGCTTGAGAACCATGGGTGTGTGGTGGTCTGGTTTGTCCTGGTGAAGGATATGCACCAGGACTGGAGATGGGCTGGGTGAGGCCCAGGGCACTCTTGAAGGCCAAGAGCAGCTAGGCTTCCCCCACCCATGACTCTTCATCACTCCAGGTGGTACACACAGACCCGGATAGGTTTTCTGAAACAACGGGCCCAGAACATCAAAATAACTTCCAAATGAACCACCTTCAAGATCCCATCTGCTTATTTTGTTTAAAAATAAGTAAAAAGCATCCTTTCCCTCAAGGAGAGAAGCCCTTAAAAGTTCTGATGATTTCCTGAGTGTTTGGAAATCTGAGACCAGTGATCCCAGGGTCTCTCGTGACTTCCAGTTTACTGACTGGAAACTGTCAGTGGCTGAGGAAAGAGAATGGAAATCCTTTTTCGGGTCACAGCACCTCTCTGTGAGTCTAGGGACAAGATGGCAGGTGACAGCGGAGGCCTAATGCTCCTGGAGCCCGGGGCGTCCCAGGGAGTGGGGTGTGGAGGAGTGGCAGGCATCAGGAGGGCAAGGAGCACACACAGGAATGGGAGGCAGACTCGGGCTGTCCTTGGGGAGAACAGCCACAAGGGGCAGGGTGCCAGGGCTGCCTCATCCTTGTGACCAGGCAAGGAAAGTTCTGGGCAGAGCAGGCTGGTTGTCCATTGAGTCATTTGGCCGTCAGGGCCGCCCACAGCACTGAGATGGGTTGGACTGTGAGGTGGTCTCCCAAGATGGTCTTCACCATGGGAGACTTGGCCAGGAAGGATAGAGGACAGGAGGAAAGCCTCTCTGGACAGGGAGGGGACCCTGCCTCCCCAGCAGTAATCCGGATCCAGCAGGATGGGGATGGGAGGGCCTGGGGCAGGGAGAGGGCTGGCCCTGAGCAACTGTTACCGTTGTATTGCTCAATGCCAGGGGGCACTAGTCACAGTCCATGTGAATGGCGCCCCCTGGTGACACATGGACAACCTTGTGAGTGGTGCCCCCTGGAGTTGGCAACTCAGAGGCCTTCCCCGCAGAAATCTCCCCCTACTTCTACCTCCGGCCCCATGTCACTGTGGCCCTGAGTTTTTAGTGTTATGCTCTCCCAGGACAGGGAGTGGCATGCTGAGGCAGCTCCGGCCTGCCACAGGAAGGGACGTAAGGCCCACCTCAGCCCAGGCGCAGGCTGAGGAAGGGGTGACCGTCAGCTGTGTGCCATATGTCGTCCCACACAGCTTCACGACAGCCCATCTCACAGATGCTGGGAGCAGGCTCGGGCTGTGTTGGTCTGTGGTGATGGAGCACAGCTGCTTGGGGCAACGCTGGGGTGGGAGCCGGGGTCTGTGGGACTCTTCCCTCCAAACGCCCCCCACTACCCAGGAGGCAGTCTCTCCTGCAGAGGGAGACCCCTCTCTCTGGCAAACCAGAGACTCTCACTGGCTGGCAAACCCTTCCTCTCATGGGTCACCTAAGGCCCTCAGGTTCTGCTTGTGGCCCATGATGGGAATTTCTCCTGACCCATGACAGTGTCTACGGAAGGGGACAAATTGGGGTCTCTGTGCCGACAAGGAGCGAGCCCCCTCCACACCTCACTGCCTGAAACTTAGGGGTGAGCAGCCTCTCTAGCCATGCTCAGAGCATGCGTGCTGGAGGGCGCTCCCCACCTGCCTGACCCTCTCTCTCTCTCTGCTGCCTCACAGGCCCTTCATGCTGCTGCCGCCCCTGATGGAGTGGATGCGTGTGGCCATCACCTACGCAGAGCACCGCCGCAGCCTCACCGTGGACAGTGGCGACATCCGGCAGGCTGCCCGACTGCTGCTGCCCGGCCTGGACTGTGAGCCCCGGCAACTCAAGTACGGAACAGGGGAGGAGTGAGGCTGGAGGGCCCCAGGCTCCACGCCCAGCCCCCTGCACACCTCCCTGTCTGGGAGGTGCATGCTCTGTGGATGCCATGCCTTTTAGGCTGATCATTCCAGACCTTGGCTGCTTTCTGGGTGCATCTTCTACAGCCGCTGGTGACAGAGCAGACACGCATTTGGATATGGGCATGAGAGCCCTCACGGTCTGGCTCTGTGGGATATTTGGGGGGGGGGGGTAATCAGCAACGTTGGGTCCTCTCCTCTGTTCCTATATCTGCCACTACTTTTTCTGAGCTCTTCCTTGGTGTAGGCGCTGGGCTGAGCCCTTCCTTTGTACATGTGTCATCTTGTTCCTTGTGACAACTTTACAGAAAGAGGGGCTGTAAAGCACATGTTACAAATGGAGAAACCAAGGATCAGGGAGGAATAATAATTTGCCCACAGATACTCAACTAGAAAGTTGTCTGAATTTGAACCCAGGTCTACATGGCCCCAAGCCTAGACTCTTAACTTTCTTCCCAGCATGACTGTCTTATATTGGACTGGTCTCTGAAAGTCAGTCTGGAGAACGTTCTGCTGGTTATCCTTGTCATATGAGAGACTTGCTTTTTTCTTCCTTCCTTCCTTCCTCCTTTCCTGTCTGTCTTCCTTTCTTTCTTTCTTTCTTTCACCTTTGCCCCAACCCGTTATAGCCTCCTCTGTCTCCATGGCAAATTCCCAAATGTCATTCTGGGACATAAACTTTCCACACTTTGGCCCAGCTAAGGCTCCAGGCTGAAGCCCTCCATGGGAGGCCCATGGTGTGCCATCTCGTAGACACAGTTTTTAATCTGTAACTCCCATTGGTAGGATGGCTGGATGGTAGTGGGATGGTAGTGGGGTTCTGGGCCTTTCTCCACCATCTCTTTGGTAATTCTGGGCCTCCTCAGGAAGACTTGAGGAGAAGATATAATCCAAGAAGCCAGGAGCTGGGCCACCGTGGCCATCCTATAGTCCAAGGGCAGCCTTCGCCCTGCAGAAGGAATACAGACGAGCACTGTGGCCCAGGCTGGAGCTGCATCTGGCTCAGGCAGAGTCCCTGGTGGGTTCTTTCTGAGGGGACTTCGTTTCCTGACAGTGGACAGCTCCGAGAAGCTCAGAGCTCTTCTTTAACATGTTTGTAGAAGAGCAGAAGTCTGTGCTCCTCATGTCACTGAGCATGACAAGGCCAGTTGCTACCGATCAAACTGTAATTCCCTTTCCGTCCCCTCCACCCTGTCTTCCTGCCCCTCATCAGCTTCGCCTCCTTGAGAGGCGAAGCCCTCGCCCCGGGCGTTCACACACAGTCCTGATCACGCATCTCGGGGTCCCATCTGTGCAGACCCGAGTGCTGTTTCAGCTCCTTCCGGAGGCTGGATGCCCGAGCGGCCACGGAGAAGTTTAACCAGGACCTGGGCTTCCGCATGCTCAACTGCGGCAGGACGGACCTCATCAACCAGGCCATCGACACCCTGGGCCCCGACGGGGTGAACACTATGGACGACCAGGTGTGTGCGGAGAGCTCCGCTAGCCAGGCGCAGGGGACAGACAGGGACTCGCCGTGGCGAGCGGGGGTGGCACAGTCCTTCTGTTCCAAGCCTGAGAGCTGCTCTGCTCGGTGCTCGTGAGAAGTGGGCAGCTTCCCACATGGCGCCCTGCCCAGGGCTGGTAGGCCGTCAGCTGGAAGACCTTCCTAGCACTGCCGGGGAAACCTGTGTAGGAGCTTGTGCTTCCCCCTTCTGGAAGGCCAGACGCTGGCCCGGATGGTGCAGGGCTGGGCAGAAGTCTGGAGGACCGGCTCTGAGAACTAGTCACTGGGGCGTGTGCCCTGGGCACCTCGTGGGCTGCTCCACACCAGGCCCACAGACCCTGCTGCCTCCATGGAGTTAGCATTCTAGTCGGGGAAACACGTGCTAAGAAATATAATCGTAACATACCGAGTATGTTGGTGAGAAGCGCTAGAGAGTAAAATGAAGCCAGAAAGGGAAGCGTTGGACGTGCTTTACAATTTGAGATAGAACTCGGGGGTCTTGTTTGCTCTGTTTACTGTGCTGGCCGTGAGGGGCTGCCATTTGTAGGGTGCGGCTATGCTCCAGGCACCATTCAAAGTGCTTTGCCCAGATGCACTCATTCAGTTTTGACGGTGGCCTGAGGATGTCGTACTATTATCATCCCCATTTTATAGATGAGAAAAACTGAGGTCCGGAGAAGTTGCTTCACGTGAGGTCTCACAGCCAGGGTGGAGCAGAGCCGGGGTCAGAAGCAGTCTGATTCTAAGCTCTTTGCCACTATGGACTGTCTGGCTGGTTTTTCTGATGCCATTTTGTGCATCCTCACTGCCGAGATAATGGCCCTGTGGTCTGGAAGGCCACACAGACGCGGGGGGGGAAGCTCCGTGACAGCAGAGGGCTTGGGTGGAATGCTGTCCTGTGAGATGCCAGCACGGGACAGGGTGTGCTAACGTGCCAGCCACGAGGCCAGGGTGGACCTGGACGGGTGACCGTCAGGCAGGATGGCTGCGGCCCAGGGCCTCCGGGAGGGGGACAGCGGGCCTGAAGCAGAGAGCAGTGGGGCAGTGCTCCAGGGAGAGGAGGTGACAGGGAGCAGGAGCACAGAGGTGGACAGTCAGGCCGTGTGCTGGGCCAGGGGGCCGAGGCAGGGCAGGAGGGAGGCCACAGGCTAGGTGCCTCTGTCAGAGCACTTTCCCCGGGCCTTGCGGGGGCTTTCATCGTGGGGCGTCCGCTCCCTGCTCGGGGCACTGGGGTGAGGCCCAGGGCCATCTGCCCTGTCATAGCCGTGGCGTCGTGGACAAAGCTGCCCCACCTCCGTGAGGGTCACTTTCCTTGCCTCCACCCATGGGGGACCGCAGCCCCGGCCCTGTAGGGTTCAGGGACACTTCTGCATCTGGCACATAATAAAAGCTCAGTGAGCATTCGTTCTGGGTCTCGTGTCCACGCGAGGACAGCGATGGTTATCCGTGAGCTCTGGCCGTCGGCCCTGCTGGCTTCACCCTCCCCGCAGACCTGGAGGGGGATGGGGCTGACACAGAAAGGTAGTTTCCCCTCCCAGGACTCGTAGCTGATGCAAACGCTGGACCACGTACAGACGCGTGGAGAGCCACATCAGGCAAGTGCGGAGGGGGCTGACAGCAAGCCAGAGCCCCCTCCTGCCACCGGGCTCTTCTCGGAATGCTCGATCCTGTTTGTGCCCTCGGCCTTGGTGTTTATGGGATGATCTGTGGGTAAACAGCTCTCTCACCCGTGATTAATGTCAGGCCATTTCTTTATCTCTGGGCACTAGGCAAGGATTTATGAGGTAAGGAGATCTTGTCTACACACAAATAACCTAATAAATAACATCGCGGGGCTCCAGACGTGCTCTCGCCAGGATCCAGCTGTGGAATAACACTTTCCA
This sequence comes from Taxidea taxus jeffersonii, assembly GCA_003697995.1. NCBI lineage: Eukaryota > Metazoa > Chordata > Mammalia > Carnivora > Mustelidae > Taxidea > Taxidea taxus. The sequence goes on from RCUC01151211.1 coordinate 25,648, forward strand.
CTGCTGCCTTTGCTATGACTGGCCCCGGAGACAGACTCCCAGCCAGGAGGCAGCCTGGCGAGCCGGAGTCCTAAACTCGGGGAGGGACTGGGCCTCAGCCTTTGGAAAAGCTCATCCTGGCTCCGTAGCACGAGAGAGCCAAGTGAGACCCCTGGCCACGCTCCGTGAGCTGCCTCCAAGGGGCCACTTCGC
>RCUC01151212.1:0-56321 GCA_003697995.1 Taxidea taxus jeffersonii
GGATAGTTGGAGGAGACAAGGAAAGCCTGCATGGCGCTCAGCCACAGGTCCGTGGACTCCCGGCGGCTTCGTGCCCTTTCATTTTGAAACAGGAAATGGATGTACTCTTTCAGCGCAGATCTGCAGGATCGAAAGGATTTGTAATTTGGTTTGAGGATTTCTTTACATGCCATGGGGTTTTCTGACAAGACTCTCTGATGGAAATGCTTAGGGAAGAGGACATTCAGGAAGGATTTACAAAGGCCATACATATCTGTAGGCAAAATATAATTAATTTCTTCAAGTTCTTCTGCTAAGACTTTTGGGAAGACTTTTTTGGCTTCCAAAAACAACCCACTGATGGCCACCAGGTGCATTTTTGACTGAACCAAACATTTGGCCTCACAACGCCGCAGAGGTCTGTGGAAATCTTTACAGTTTTCATCCTTACATTTCAAGCCTACAATAAACCTCATGCAGATGCCTGGGTAGGTCTTCCCAAGCAGGCTCTGTGTGATCTGACACAGCCTGCCCAACAGGTGTTTGTTGAGGGCTAATTTCACTTGGTCGGTCATTATCAAGAAATAGTCTTTTGTTTTCTTTTCTCTCAAGTTCAAATCCAGGTCAAAAATTATTTTTAATATGGGTCCAGGGTCGTTCTGAGCTATCTGGCAATACTTGGCATCCACCTGAGAAATTCCAAAAAACTCAAAGCAAGACTTGACCATCTCCTTCTCGGCATTATTGGTCACTCTTTTGAGGGCCCTGACAAGATTGAGGAGGACTTCTAGGCCTCCCGGAGCCAGGGCCAGGACCTTCTCAGCCTCAGCCTCACACTGGCTGGCAGCTTCGTAGAGCGCCTCTACCACTCCAGCTGAGTGATTGAGTGTGTCAAACTTGAAGAAGGCATCCTTGAGCTTTTGAAAGTCTCTCAGGATTACCCCCTGGAGGAACTGGGCCTCAGCGATGCCAGACAACTGATTGGTTTGATAGCAGAGGTCAAGGGCTTCTCTCAGAATGGCCTTGGTGTGCTCTACATCTGAATCCCTGGCCACATTGAGGCGGGCAGCCCCCAGCAGACAGGAGGCCTGGAAGTCCTTGTCAGCAGTGAGCCTGGCAGCCTCCAACAGGCAGCCATGTTGCTTCATCAGCAAGGCAGCCTCTTCTCTCCTACCCTCCCTGTTCAGCAGGTCTGCAGCTTCTGCGAGCCGTCCACGAGACTTCAGGAACACCAGCTGGTCTTCTGTGTCTAGCTTCGAGAGGACAGCCATCATCTCCTTGATCTTATTTGCACTCAGGTACTTCGCTGCCGCTTCCAAGTAAAACTGACTGGCAGAATAAGACAGCTTGGATATGGGAAGGGTCTTGGCCCTTAGCATTTCTTCGTACCTACAATGACAGACAACACAAATGTCAACTCATTACCACCCAATAGAAAGTGTTCTCCAAAATACAGTACAGAGTCAGTTAACTACAATTCCCACACATAGATACAAATTACAAAGTAGGACCTAAACCAACCAGCATCTTTACAAAGCTTCATTTCACATAGATAGAATTAATTCTTTATTCTCCAAAGGAACCAAGCATTAGTATACTTAGTATACTTAATCAATGAAACATAATAAAGTTGCAACCTAAGCAGGTCTCAAAGTTAACTTGAGGGGCAACAATTATGCATAATCAAAATTATCCCTGAAAAAAAAAAACCTTAAGCTTTCGTAAAAACATGATAATCATTTTGGATCTACAAACTCCATTGAGTCTGAGACAGGACTAATGAGAAAGAGTGAAGACAGAGACTGCACACATTCCAGCAGGACATTAACCTTCCTCTTATTACCCAAACTATGATTTCTCTCTTCTACAGGTATGCATGTGGTTAAGTTAGAGTGAGATTAATGAGGCTCTGAATGCTCCCCTTTAGTCTGCTAATCAAAGTCAATATATCCTACTCCACAGTCCCACAGTTTTCAAGGCACTGGAACAACCAAATAAAACATGCTTGCTTTTGAACTCTCATTGGATAAAACCCATCTCATCATAACCAGGAAAGTGCCCTGGTGCCTTATGATGCCCCAAAGTTATGCTATAAACATCAGATTTCTTAGCAAAATGGGTTTCCCATGAGGGGTGTAAATAAAGATGAAGAAAGGAAGTATACTTCACAGGTGAGCATCAGCTGATGGAGTAAGGAGTAGTTTTAGCAAGTATAAAGAACTACCCAGGTATTTTCTTTTCAGATTTAAAATATCCTCAAAGCACTTAGAGTCAGGCCAGGTAGCAACTGAATTCTACACCCAGTATGCATGGTGTTCAAAAGACACTCAAATAGATCTAGTGTGAGGCTTCAGTTAATACTCAGATTACACTTAGATCTCAACTCAACACATCATTAGAAACTCTCAGTTGTATACTTCAATAAAGCTGAAAAAAATGAAGAAAAAAGATGTTTCTGGGGAAAATCTGTGACTGACTAATCAAGATTCTTCTGGAAAACTGAGGACAGGAGGTTAAATAACTAATTAAAAGTTTCTTTTTTCTTTTAAAAAAAAGCTCTCAGTCGGTTTTGTCATATGAACTCACAAGAGAATTGGCCTGGTCAATTACTCCCACCACCACTGCATAGCACCCTGATAACGGGGTACCCAATAAATGTCACAGCTGGCATCCTATTATGGACTGATAGTTTTTGTCCCTTAAAATTCATACATTCAAGCTCCAACTCCCAGTGTGGTTATATTTGGAGATGGGATCTCTAAGGAAGTAGCTAAGGTTAAATGAAGTTACAGGGGTGGTGCCCTGATTCAACAGAAGTAGTGTCCTTAGAATAAGACTCCAGAGAGGGTCACCTGGGTGGCTAAGTTGTTTGGGCATCTGACTCTTGGTTTAGGCTTGGGTCATCTTGGGGCCATGGGATCCAGCCCCACATCAGGCTCCGTGCTCAGCAGGAGGGCCTGCTTGAGGATTCTCTCTCCCTCTGCCCCTCCCCCTCACTCGTGCACACAAAAATAAATTAATTTTTTTTAAAAAGAAGATGACATCAGAGAGTGAGTTCTCTTGTGTGCTCTGTCTCTTCAAGAGCCAAGGAAAGGCTGCGTGGGGACACAGGGAGAAGTCAGCAATCTGCAAGCCATGGAAAGAGCCCTTAGCAGTAGCCCAACTGGTCAGAGCCTTGATCTGGGACTTCTAGCCTACAAAAGTAGGAGAAAATAAATTTCTGTCGTTTAAGCCACATACACAGCCATTACATATATCCCATATAAAATAGTACCAAAGAGGGACGCCTGGGTGGCTCAGTCGGTTGGGCGGCTGCCTTCGGCTCGGGTCATGATCCCAGCGTCTTGGGATCGAGTCCCACATCGGGCTCCTTGCTTGGCAGGGAGCCTGCTTCTCCCTCTGCCTCTGCCTGCCTCTCTGTCTGCCTGTGCTCGCTCTCTCTCTAATAAATAAATGGAATCTAAAAAAAAAAAAAATAGTACCAAAGACCTGGATAGAAGAATATGCTCATTTACCAGCCATGGCCCTGAATGCCTACTTTCCATTTCCAAAAATAAAACTCAAGGTACTGAGTACCTTTATTGAGGTACTGGTTGCATAAGTATATTAATTTTGTGAGAATTATGTGTGCCTTTTTGAATATATATTATACTTTAATAAAAGCTGACTTAGAAAATAAAAATCTGAAGTTTGAACATCTAGGTCAGATATGTTCATTTTGTCACATGTACAATTTGGTAGAAAGCAAAAAAAAAAAAATGTAGAACCAACCCACGCCCTATTTTCCCAAGATCTGAGAGTGGACTCAAACTCCTGCTCAACAGAAATGCAGACTAGCGGACTCTGATTCTAGCCATTCCATATACCAGGAAGACCTCTTAGGGGCATCAACAGCATGCTGTTTCTATATTCCTTGTCAACTATGAACCCCACCATCTCCACTTCACCTTTGGAATATGAACTGGGCTAAAGGCTCAAGAAGACCTCCAGTGGGTCAAGTATGAAGCTTATGAGGGTATGTGTTCATACATTTCATACACATAGGTATGAGTGCATGGCTGAGGATCTGCCAGTAGATTTTAGTGAAGCAAAATTCTGACAGTCCACTAATGCTCTTACCTTTATCCATCCAGTCAGCAAAACTGTCAGCTCAGCAAGTAAAGGTGGAGAGGACAGAACCATCATTAAGCACCATGTGTGTTATGTACACACTTGTAACAAACCGTTCATCTCCTTCTACCCCTTCTCCTCATCACACAGTGTCAAAGCTTATGAAAGAGTAGAGTATGTGAAATATACATATACTAAGAGTGCATATACTAAATGCACTGCAATGGCTGTCAATGAGGAGAGAGCCAGAATGAAGACTGTCCATGAAGAGAAAGAGGATAAACAAACTAAAACCAATGAGGGATTTGCTGTAAAGAGAAGATTATATTCCACTCTTTTTCCTCCCACACTTCCCATTCAGCTCTTCAGTTAAACCTTTAGGCTTGGCTCTTGCCTTCAAGGAGCTCCAGCTCCGTGGAATGCTCTCCAAGCAGCATCCAGCGCCAATGCCACCACTCAAGTGGAAGAAGGACGACATCGGCAAGCCACTTCAGAAGAGCAGGATAACACCATCCAGGGCAGGCTGACCCAGTGGGGCAGTGTGAGGGAGGGAGCAGGGCGGAGGAAGGGAGAGAATAAAACTACCTACTTTTCCACTGCAATAGCAGCTTCTTCAAAAAGCTCCTCTTGGCAGTACATTTTAAGTGCTAGATCGAATTCCTGAATCTGCTCAAAGCATCTGAAAGCATCTTTGTAGCACTGGCTTCGCTTATAGAAACAGGCAGCATCTCTTATCTAGGACAGAGTAAAACATACTCTTAGAGTGTTCATAGCATAACTTTTTATCTTAAAATTAAGCCAACATCATGAATAATAATGTCTGCTATTTATTAGGATCCAGTGAAAACACTAAGACATAGGTAATATTAGGAAAACAAATTTGTTATAGAGAGAAAACAAAGTTAAATCCCAACCTCACACCACACACAAATTTAACCTTCAAATAGGTCAAAGATCTAGATATGAGAGCTACTAGAAGAAAATGTATGATAATATCTTTGTGACCCTGAGGTAAAGAAAGTCTTCAACAAAACCCAAAACACTCAAACTTCAGGGGAAAAACTGATGGACTTGATTACATCATAACTGTTGAACAAAGGGCATGTGAAATAAAGTTAACAGAGAAAAGGCAAACATCAACACCTATACCAACATTGTCAAATAAGTCTTGCCATGAAGAAGGAAATGTTCTATATCTATGGTAGCCACTAGCCACATGTGAATAGTGAGCACATGAAATGTGGATAGCATAACTGAGGAACCAAATTTTTTATTTAATTTCATTTTTATCAGTTTTAACCTTATTTTTCACCTGTGGCTAATGGCTACTATATTAGACTGGACAGGTCTGGAACATTAAATGAATTCCTACAACCACAAGAAAAAGACTCTTAGAAACCCAACAGAAAACTAGGTAAAGGATATAAAGTGACAGGTCATGATGGGGGGAAAATTGAATGACTAATAAATCAATAAAGATGCTCAACCTCACTATTTAAAAAATGCAAATTGAAATCACAGCAAGATCACCCATGAAGTTTGCAAAAATTAGAAAATCAGAACCCACTGAATGTGCACAAACTGACACAGCTGTTCTAAAAAGAAAAGTGGCTTCCACTTTCACTTAGTGAAATTAAGTACATGCATACTCTAGGGCCAGCAAGTCCAGTTCAAGCTGTACTCAGGACCAGAAGGAGGTGTACTGTGCCACAGTGCTGTATGTGGCAGCACATACAGAAGTTGGTGGCAACTTAGATGTTCACCGCTAGGGAAATGTATAAATCAAATGCAGGGATGCCCATTGAAGAAAACTATCAGGGTTTCAAAAGGTGGCCAGACCTTAACACTAAAGCAGAGTGTGGAAAATGTAAAAAACAAAACAAAGCAAAACAAACCAGAAAAATATGCTTAAACAAGCTTAAAATATGTATGTATAGAAAAAATTACTATCTGCTCTTCAATTATGCATGCAAGTGGGGCTTCCACATTAAATGCACTGGAATGGCTGCCAGTGAGGAGAGAATGGGAATGGACACCAGCCATGAAGAGGAAGAGGATGAACAGAAAAAAACCACCAGTGGGTTTGCCATGGACACAAAATTATATCCCACTCTCCCTCCCACAATTCCACCAGCCCCTCGGGCAATCCTTTATGCTTGGCTCTCCCAATTTTTCTCCAAATTCCTTTTCCACCACCTCCACCACCCTCATGGCGATCCAAGCCATATCATCCAGCCTCGGCCACTGCTCTCCACTGGCCTGTCTACTTCCACTCTTGCTGCCTACAGACCTCTACCCAGAGCATCCAAACAATGAGCTCCATGTTGCTCCTGCAGTCAGAACCTTCCACTGGCTCCTTGTCACATCTGAACAAAATCTAGTCCCTAACATGGATGTCGAGGCCCTACCTGATTTGCTCCTGCCACCCTCTCTGGCTCATTTTACCACTTCTACCCACTCACTCTGCTCTAGCCCAACCAGCTTCCTTGCTGTTCTTCGAGCTCTCCCACATGCTCCCATCTTGGTGGGCTCTTGCCTGCAAGGATGCTTTGGCCTGCGATGCCCTGAAGCAGTTCTCCCAGTCTCTGCTCAAAAGGCAGCTCCCTTAACTACAGAGAACAAACTGAGGATTGCTGGAAGGAGGTGAGTGGGAGATGGGCTAGATGAGGGGATGGGTATTAAGGAGGGCACTTGTGATGATGGGCACTGGTTGTTATATGTAAATAACGAACCAATGAACTCTTCTCCTGAAACCAATATTGAACTGCATGTCAACCAACTAGAATTTAAATTCTAGAACAAACAAAAGAAAGGCAGCTCCCCACCCACCCCCTGCCTAAAACAGCAGTGCCTGACACCTCTCACCCCTCACCTAGTTACCCAGCCTCATCAGCCCTGGCATCTCCTAAGGCTAGTCTGTCAAGTCTGTCATCCCTCTCCCCAACTAGGAAGGAAGGGAAGCTCTCTCAAGGCAGGGGCCCCTCTGCGGCCACCTGGGGCCACTGAGCACCCACAATGCCTGACACCCAGTAAGAGCCCATCTCTTTGTTGACTATTTCATTTCATAATTCTAACTAGTGGCACCTGACATCCAAAGAGAAAACAAAATCCAAGTGAAACAAGACAAAACACATACACACCAGGCCCTCTAATAAATCTCAGCTGGCTTTTACTTCTCTACACAATCTACACCAAGTGCCAAAATACAAAGAAGATTCAGGTATGAAGTTCTTTTGTGTCCAGAGACCTTACAGAGCAAGGAGCGTCTAGGCCCATCTCAGCCACAAGAATAAAATCCCAGAACCAGAGCACCTACCACTGCATCTCTCGTCCTCTCCTGACAATGCTGATTACTCAGAAGGAAAACCCCCAAGTGGGAATGCATGCCCTCGTAGGTGCCAAGAATGTGCCCAACCAGAGAGTGAGCAGCGCTATGGCTCGAAGAAATTCCCCTGCTCTGCACGTTTTGCTCCCTGATGGGAGGGATCTCCACCTGCCATCCTGAGCAAGGGCCTTAAGAGGTTTCCAGGGAAACCATGTTACTCTCGGGAAAGAGGCAAGAAGCAAAGGTGACGACACAAAGGAATCCCTGCAAAAAAAAAAAAAAGGCTTACACCTCCAGGGCCCCCTCACAAACATTTGTTTGTGGGGGTAGCACACATGTGGGAGCTGGGAATACAGAGGCGATTTGGTCTGAGGATGTTGATAAAGGCTGCTGCCAAACTGATCAACCTGAATCATGCTGGTTAGTTTGGTGGGAGGACCACATGACGCTGGCTCAGGTTGGACCCCCTTCCAGGGAGGAGCCTAGGCAAAGAAAGGAATGAGACTGTCCCCTGAGTGGGGCTTGGAGCTGCTAGAACATCTGGGGGAGAGGAAAGAGAAGACCTGCCACCAGAGGTTAAGCCCATGGAAGGGGAAGGAAACAAGGAAGGCTGTGTTTCCAGGAGTAGGATGGCCTCCACATTTTGAAGGCACTGAAGTCCTGAGAAAAGGAACATAGGCTGTACTTATGGCCTCTTGGTCCCTGTGCCTCCTACCTTCTGAGGAAGAGCTTGCCAGGCTGGGGGAGGCAGGTGGGCAGTGTGAGTAAGGAGGAGATCTCTGACTCAGTCATGGCAGGCGCTGGTGGGCAAAGGGGGAAGCAAAGGCTTCGGCTGCTTCCCTGTAGCTGTCACCACTTAGGGTCCAGGTGGTAGCATGGGAGACGGAAGGGTTGGCAGCTAGGGAATGTCGTAAGGTTGGAGGCAACCTAGTTCCTAGAATCTTGGGACCCAAACTCCCACCCACCCTGAAATCCCTATATCCCATCCCCATCTCCTACAGCCTAACAAGTCACATACCCTAATAAACATGGGGCAGGGCAGGCAGTACCGGGAGGGCCTTATGGTCTTTAAACAGACTTGGGGCCACACTTTAAAGTCCTCAACAGGTGCCACTCCCACCCTACCCAATGCCCAGGGTGCTCTGAGGATCCAGGAGCTAATACATTTCACAGAGAGATGTGGAAAACTACCCCCTCTTGGAGGGACATAAAGCCCCTACTGCAGTGGGGGTGGCGGAGATGCAGCAGCCTCAGCTGGGTTTTCTAGAGCACAGGTTCTCAAGCCACTGAGCTCTACACCTCCAGTCCCTCAAACTGATACACTGGAAATGAATCGTGTGAGGTACAGCGTTGTGGCTATAGTTAACACTGTCTTATCTGTTTGAAAGTTACTAAAAGAATAGATCTTAAAAGGTCTCAAGAAAAAAAAAATTTTTGTAATTCTGTAAAGTGATGGATGTTAATGAAACTTACTATAGTGATCATCTCGCAAAACATCCATATATCAAATCATTGTGTTGTACCCGTCTCACTGATAGCATTTTACATGCCAATTATAGCTCAACGTTAAAAAAGACAAAGAAATCGCTAAAAAAAAATCACCACTTGCATGTTATGGCTATGCAAAAGTGCTGTAACAATCTCTCACTGGTTACTTTCATCTTCAGTGTTAATCTCATTGCAGGCAAATAAAAATTTGTGGCCCGCCACCAGCCTGCCAGCCACTCCGTGAGAAGCTATGTTTTAGACTGTGCTTTCTGCAATGGTGGAAATATTCTCTAACAATGAGCACTTGAAGTGTGGCTAGTGAGACTGAGGAACCGTATTTGTAATTTTATTACATTTTAATTAACTTAAATTATAAGCTAAATAGCGACACGTGGCTAGTGGCTGCCAGATTGGTTGGCACAGGTCTAGAGCAATTACTGAGAACACAGAAAAACCACCATGTCAATGCCAGGCCATTCACACAGGCAGACTCCAGGCCAAACGTGGAGGACAGGAAGGCAGGAATATCCCAAAACCCACCCCTATGATTTGAAGAGTTGGCCTCCCTGTGATTAACATCAGGTGGAAACATCCACACAGGTGTGGACATGCATGCGCACACACATCTTTGGAGCTATGTAAATGCTCTGGCAGGTGGAGAAAAAATGGCCGCCCTACAGTCCTCAGACCCGACCTTTCCCTCTTGGGGGCCTTCCCGGACACAAGCAGGGGCTGAGGGAGCCCAGTTCTCCCAGAGGCAGCACGGGCTGGGTCCGTACCTTCCCTAGCCTCTCACACAGCTGGGCGGACAGCTGGAACTCCTTGGCATAGCTCAGGCACTTAAGCGACAGCTTTGGCTCCTTGCATTCCAGATAGGTCTTGGCCAGTTCCAAGTACTCCACCTGCTTCTCCCTAGAGGAGGGAGAGAAAACAGAATACCCACCGAATGGTGACCTAGGCCCAACAGATCCCACCAGCTGATCTCACCAGAGCAGCCCTGAGATGAACCCCCAGGGACTCTTACTTGGGGCTGACTTTCTTGGATTTCATGTTCAGGGCAGTGTTGTGGGCCAGCGCCAGCTTCTCCTTCTCAAATGCACCTCCTTTTTGGTAACACTTGGCTGCGACCTAAAATAGGCAAAAAATCTTGATTCCCAGCAAGGGAATGGAGGTGACATATAGAACAAGGGTTAAAGTACACGTGCCATATTTGCACTGACAAGACAATGAGTCTCACTCCAGCCAAGCCTGAGGGGGGAGGAGCAGGAATGTGCTGATGAGCTTAAAAAAAAAAAAAAGGCCCCACAGGCTCAAACCCAGTAATGTTACCAGTGAACACTTTCCACTCAAAGGTTCCTTTTGAAAGTGCCCAGAGAGGTGCCTGGGTGGCTCAGTCAGTTAGGCATCTGCCTTTGGCTCAGGTCATGATCTCAGAGCCCTGGGATCAAGTCCTGCATTGGGCTCCCTATTCTGCAAGAATCCTGCTCCTCCTTGTCCCTCTGTCCCTCCATCCCCACTCATGTGCACATACGTGTGCTCTCTCTCTCAGATAAATAAAATCTTGAAAGTGCCCAGAATCTGTGGAAAAGCAATATGGGATATATTTTTATAAGCTGCCATAATGAACACCCTCACTTAATCTTCCAGTAACCATGCGTGAGAAGTTTCATCCCTCTCATTGTATACATGGAGCCATGGGCCTAAAGTCACCCAGTGGCTCTTCTGGGCCCCACACAGGTTTTCTCTAGTCAGTAACTACAATGGCTAACCAACAGTGTTGGTGGAACAGCTGCAGCACAGAAATGGGGATAGAGATGGGGAAGGAGATGGTGTCACCACATGTTCCAGAAGATAACAGGCTAGATCCCTGGCTCATGCAGGTCTGTGTTGAGCAAGTAGAAGGTGGGCAGACAGTCATCACTGGACCCCCATTCCTGCCAGGAGAAAGCTGCTCTTCTAAAGCAGGAATGCTGACACCATGTCTCAAAGCACAGGCTGGAGGACAGAAAGTCACACTTGGTCCAGCATGTAAAGATTAGGTCTCAGTGTAGGCAAGGGAAGGATTAAGTAGAGAATATGACATCTTGTTCCCTTGGGCTCTTTGCTTCAGCTTCCCCAGCCTCATGGACCTCCTTGCATTCCCATGACCCGTGCCACACTCTTTCCCACCACAGGACCTTTGCACATGCTAGTCCTTCTGATTGAAATGCTCTTCTACCCCTTCCCTGCCCAGTTAACTTCATTCATCCTATATGCCTCAGTTTTAGGCTCCCACCTAGAGCAGCATTCCCTGGCCTCCCTGTCCAGGGCAGGTGGTTCTAGAGGCAGCTGGTCTCTTCCATGGGATACCTACAACAGCTAAAGCTGGACACTCTTCTGAGTGTCTGTCCGGCTCACCATCACATCACCATCACCTGTGTTTAGGATGCACATCACATGTGCAACCTAAACACAATGTTTGGCCCACAGTTCAACAGGAACTTGTTGAATGAATCTCAAGTGATTGCCATTTGTATGGTGGTTCTGGAATGTTCACTGACAGGCAGCCAAAACCTCAATAAATCCCCTGAGTCCTGAGTCCCATACTGGAGTCAAAATAAAATCAGGTGAGGAGAAGGCTTTTTATAACATTCTCATCTGTGCCAACTCCCACAGAAAGATTTTAGACTTCAAACCTTCAAAAGGCTTTTTTAAAGAGATAAAGAATTAGTAACCCATGGGCAACATGTATGAGTTAACACCAACAGTGTTCTGAAGGGAATAAAGGGAAACACTATCTAGTTTTCCAATTTCATATCCATGCCTGCTGCCCTATTATCCCGCCCTTTCCTCCCCAAAAAGGATCTTGGTTTTATAACAGCAGCCAAGTTATAACAAGGATGGGCAGTGAATAAAGTTTCAAAGCTCTGTCAACCTCCAGCAGGTAAATATTACAGACTTATGGAAACACTTTGCCAACACATCCAAACACATAATAATGTGCGTTCTGTTTTCTCACCCCTTGGGACTGGTGGCGACAGTCCTTCTGTCCTCCCTGTATCCACCCATGCCCCTTTACTGTGTAATTCTGCAGTTTCTCCCAACAAGACTGCTGCCTATGTCCCCTCCCTTCAGATCTGGGCTGTGACCTGCTCTGGCCAACAGAATGTAGCAGAAACGACACAGGGCCAGCTCCGAGGCCAGGTGTCAGGGGGCCCCCTGTGCTCCTCTGCCCTTTGAACACTGCTGGGGCATCAGGTGAACAAGCCCAGGCTCACCTGCTGGAGGATGAATCACATGATTCAGGAGCCCCATTCACCCCCATCATCCAAGCCAAGAGCCCACCAAGCCCCGGAAGCAGACCTGCTTGCTGACTGGTTATGGAGTTCAGACATGGGTCCCCTGGCTGAGACTATAGGCGCCACTCTGCTAAACTCGGCTGCTGGTTAACCGCCCGCAGCACTCCCCTCTCCCTCCCTTGCATGATGGCAGGACCTCCCTCCCATGAAGGGCTGAAACTGCAGGATGGGACTGCTCTCCCAGACTGCCTTACAACAGGCATGGCACGTAACCTAGTACCGAGCAGTGAGATGTAAGGAGAAGTCCACAGGGGACTTCACAATCAAGAAAGAGACCTATGAGAAGAAAAGCGTCCTCCCTTCAGCCCTGCCTGGGATGCTGCCCAGGGGAACGGGCGGATTGACACTGCATCAGTCATTAGGTGATCGGATGAGCCACAGGTGACACAAGGAAGAACTCGAAGGAGACAGGGCCTGTGATGAGTTTGTTGAGCTGGAAGTGTCTGTGCCTGGCAGGTGGAGACATCGTCACCACCGCATCCTGGCAAACACACATGCCATGGAACTGTGGGATGTGCAGGGATGTGAACGGTTGGCAGAGGTATGGGGCTCTTTGCGCTGGTTTCACTGTTTCCAGAGGACCCGCAGAGGGAACGCCAGCCGGAAGCAGGCTGTGCAAGATCACTAGGGTGGCCTGTGGCCGAGACTGGTCAACTCAGTCTAGAGCTAAAGCTTAATCCCTGCTCACCAGACTCAGCTTGGGAGTCAAGTCCACGTCGGATCAATTTGCAAAACAAATGACCAATCTGTGACTAATTTAAAATGCAGTGGGATGACAGCAAAAATGCTGAAACACAGAGCATAGGAGGGAAAGAAAATAAGCAGAAGGCTCTGTCGGCAGGCCAGAGGCCGTGACCCTCCATTTTCGTGGCAGTCCAGCTGGACATTTTTGTGTTCACCATGGTGAAGGGTTATCATGCTTGCCCTACAGAAGGAGCTAGACAGGGAGCTCTCCTCATCTCAGGGTGGCCTAATGTTTTTGAAGAAGCAGCACGAGTACCACAGCCTTCACCCTCTCCTGGTGACAAGCATGATGGTGGAAAACCTGCCTGTGAGGCCAGATGAGGTCACCAGTCACAAAGACCTCCCCCTCCCCTTACCTTCCAGCACTGGTGCTTAGCGTAATACTCTCCTTGTGCGATCCACTCCTCAGGTGTGGAGGTCTTAACAAACATGCTGTCATCCAAGTCTAAAACGAAAAAAGAAGAGTGGTTTGCTTCTCTGGGTGTTTATTCCCTTAAACTTGTCGCTATGGGCTGAAGTTTGCCCCCTTCCCCCACCAAAATAATGCGTACATTGAAGCCCTAAACCTCAGTTTCTCAGAATGTTTGGAGGCAGGGGCTTTAAAATTGTGATGAAGTTATAACAAAGCCATTCAAGTGAATCCTAGTTCAATCTATGTCCTTACAAAACAAGATTAACACACTCAGAAAGAGACACCAGGGGCTCACATGGAAGAAAAGCCATCTACAAGCCAAGGAGAGGGACCTCAGAAGAAACCAAATCTGCTGACACCTTGATCATGGCCATCTTGCCTCCAGTACTGTAAGACAATACGCTTTATTACGGCAGCCCAGGCAAACAAATACACCTGAGTTGTCTTGCCAGGATTCATTTTAAGATGGATTTTAGCTTACCAAGCCAGGTCGTTGTGGGCTTTGGAAGGAGGAGTCAGGGATAAGAAAGGATACTGCTCAGTTTTTGAACTTCTACCTTCCTCTCCTATGGTGACAGATTAGAAGACAGAATATTCTAATTCCTCCTAAAAAATCCAAAGTCATGTGGCTCTTAGCAAACTCCCACACAGGGGTTTTAGCAAGGAACAAGGTGACAGGGTTCTGCAGTATTTTCAAATGTGCAGATTTTGCCCTCAGGATAAGCAATGTGACACGTCCCCATTGGTGGACACAGACTGTCACAATCACCAGCTGTCAGGCCCTTCTGTTGTCACACTAGCCTGTTGGTGACTAGATCAGCCACCCCTCTGGCAGCTCCCCTGAGCATCAACAGCCGTGGTCAGCCCTCTCTGCAGTTTCTCAGTCTTGGCTGCAAGAAGGACGTGGAAATCTGACTACCAGCATGAGACTCAGAGTCAAATCTGGGCCGAAGGGGTCCGGGATGCCCCGGCCCATGGATATCAAGGTAGGCAAACAGGCAGACATGCCAGCCTCCTTTAGAGGGCACAAAACCCTCCTTGCTGGCCCTCTGCCGTACCCTGCACCACTTCGTGCAAAGATGACTTTGCAGCATCTTGTCCTGACTCTGTGCGTGCTATCCGTGCTCTGGTGACATTTTTGTCCTCACAGGGAGCTCCCCAGTATCTCTGCATAGGGCAGGTGAATGCTACCAGCACGATGATAAAGACACCCAAGTTACACAGTCGCAATGCTCATCCCCAGCTCCCCCTGCACTAACTCCCCCTGCAGTAACAGATGTTCTCACAGACTTTACCATGTGCAACTTAACAACACACTTAAGACTATCCTTTTTCTGGTGTTCTTAACACTACCAAGACAGAAAATAAATTGTGACCTTGCTTCCTTAGGAATCTTTAAATGCAAGAAAATTGTCTATTTTGATTATCTGTTATAACAGGTGCCAGAATATACTTTGGGAATGAAGGGATTAGGTGCCACAAGGAAGATTAAGAATGACCACAGCAAGCCAACACCACTCCCCGCCCCCCCAAAGCTTTTTGTTGAAGAAGTGAAGGCCCAGGGTGAAGAAGCAGCCATTGGCTACAACCAGAAATAGTCTCCATAAAACTGGCCAGAAAATGCTCAGGAAAGCAGCAGACCTCTGCACAGTGGCTGAGTCCTGCGCTTTCCCCCATCCACAGAGAAATTAACTGTGGCCTGGAGGAGCCAATTTAACAGGTAACTCACAAAGACAACAATTTTCTCCTTTATGAAGGACTGATGACTTCTCTGTGAGTTATCCTATCAGGAGATCTTCACTCCATTTTCTAATTAGTCAGTCTCTGGGAGTGATCAAAACAACACACAATATTGGTTTGGCTTTTTAAACATTGCAAACAGCACAGAAGGGCAAAAGGGGAAAAGTAAAAGTGTCCCTATATCCTCAACAACCCACACTCACCAGTCCTAGGACCAGAGCAGCCACCGTGAACAGTTCCTCACTAATGGACACTTAGGTCGTTTTAATTGCTTATAATTACAAGTGGGACTGTGAGGAACACCAAATGTGCATGTATCTTCGAGATTTTACACAAGAACATCTCTAGGATAGGTTCCTGGAAACAGGAATTGCTGGGTCACTTTTAACCCAGCATTTTTTTTTTTTATAGATATTGCCAGTCAACTGTCCAAAGACTGTAGCAATTTGTGTTCCCCCAACAAAGCCTATTTCCTTTCAACATCGCCCAGGACCCTCACTTTTATTTTTTTTAAGGAGGCTCCACACACAACATGGGGCTTGAACTCATGACCCTGAGATCAAGAGTCAAGACGTACTACTGACTGAGCCAGCCAGGCCCCCGCCATGAGCCTCATTTTTAAAAGGTCAATAAAAGGTCTTCCCTAAAGGAGTTAACCTCCCCCCATCCTAATACCACCACACTTTTCCACACACCTTAGCGGTAAATACAAACTCTCGTATCCCCAAAGAATGTGGAAAGGAAAGAAAGCACTTTCTAAAACCTACATCCTTTATGCCTCAGCATAAGAAGAAGTTGAGAGTAACATGTCTTGTTTCATTTTGTCTGAGGAGTTATTATTTAAATGAGAGCAACATGCTTTGTATCCAAAAGCCAGAATATCTTAATGAGATCTTACCTTTATTTTCATCTGTCTTTACAACTTGGACAAAATTTCTTCTCATGAAATATCTGAAAGCGGGAGCCCGCTTCTCTGGGTTTTCATCAAAGATCCAGAGGTTAACCCGGGCCCGTGTGATAGCAGTGTACAGCTGCTTCAGCTCTCCATTGAGGAGCTAAATTGAGGAAAAAGATGGAGAGCATTTGTCTACAGCTTCAACATGATACACTTCAATGGGCTTACTCATTTTGGTGAAATACAAAAACCAGATTTAAGTATAGCAGAAGCATGAGCGGGACAGGAGCCTCACTGTGGCCACAGCAAAGATGTGAAGCCCCAGCAAGGGAGCACAACATTAGCACAGGACTGTCCTTATCTGTTGTGATTGTATATTTTGAAATAATTATAGGTTAATAGGAAGGTGAGAAGGTAATACAGAATGGTCCCATGTGCCTTTTACTCAATTTATCCCAATGGCTACATCTTACACAATTACTGTAACTTATTTTTACAAATTAAGCCAGTCATATACTTATATGACCACTACCATTAGTACAAAATTACTCATGACCTATGCCATGATTGAGGGCTGCAGATATAAGGGAGTTATGACTTGAACACGGGGAGGGCCTACTTGATTAAATAATGCACATTTCAAAACAACAGTGGATTTGTGGCTACCTAGAGGTTTGCATAGCTAGGCAGTGATTTAACTTTTATTTCTGTAGAGCCTTCTAGGCATTTACTGAAATAACATGATAACTGCTATTCTGTTTGTTTTGCACTTTGTAAAAGACATAAAACCAGGGCAGTAGTTTCTCCCCAAAGGTTTTCATTGTACTGGTTCAGTTTTCACTCTCTCAAGGTTCCATCAACCTCCATCAGTCAAGAACTCTAAAAAAGTGCTCAGCTTTGGCCTTCTTCTCAGCGAGGCAGCTGCGATGTGAAGGGAAAAGGAAGCTGGGTCCCTTCACAGTGTAGTGGAGAAAAATCTGTCACCCCAAAATGTGGATTGCCATCTCTTTGGCATGTGGATTATCTTGGGCTGATTATTTTTAAGAAACAAAAGGTTCATGAAGAACCTTTGACCTCCCTGCTGACTGCCTAAGAGAATTTAGACAGAGAACCTGCAATCACCCTAGATAACTGTAGTATGCAGGAACTAGTGGTGCTAAACAGGGAGCACCATAACAAAATCTGTTTGTGTGTACTCCTCTCTGGGTGCCATTGTTTCTGGATGGCCCAGCAAACATTTGCTTACCAAACACTCATCTTTTTCATATTCTTGTGAATTTTTTTCTTTCCCTTTGAAGCCCTAGATCCCTAGCCCCTTCTCCTTGGTTCAGGATGACATAAATACCTCATTTTGCCTGTTTTTGGAATCTCATGTTTATGTTGATTCCCTGTGCATACATAATTAAATTTTATTTTCTTTTTTTAACATTTTTTAAAGATTTTATGTATTTATTTGAGAGAGAGATACCATGAGTGAGAGAGCAGAAGCAGTGGGCGCAGCAGAGGGAGAGAGAAGCAGACTCGCCACTGAGGAGGGAACTAGATGCAGGGCTCGATCCCAAGACATGACCAGAGCCAAAGGCAGATGTTTTACCAACTGAGCCAGCCAGGTGCCCCTAAATTTTATTTCCTTCTGTGAATCTGTTTCATTATCAATTTAATTTTCAGACCAGCTAGAGGAATTTTAAAAAATAGGGAAAATTTTTTTCTTCAACAACAGTCAAGCCTGGTATACAAGTCTCCATGAACTACTCTCCTGGACTTCACAGCTGAGTTCCCTGTCAGCAACTTCAAAATTTCTGAAGAGAGTTGAGTTCCAGAGGTCAATAGTAGGTACAATCCTCCCTCTTTCACTTTCAGACAGTGCCCCACCCATCAAGCCCCACTCCCTACTGAGAAAAGAGAGACTGAGATCCCTGCCATGCCTACTACCATCCTCTACTCCCCAGTGCTGATGCACAAGAAAGCCAGACAAGTACTGGGCTCTATTTTTAACCTCATTTTCTCATCCAAACCTTGTTTTCTGATCACAACCACCACCACCACCCCCGGTCAAATAAGCACATGGACAAATGGCAGAAAATCACCTTGTACATTTCTGGATTCACCATAAGAGACCGACCCTGGGAGGAGCTGGGTTTCTCCAAGGGCACTTCAATCAGTGGTCGGTTTTCCTGTCTGGAGTCAGATGATGAAGTCGTAAATGAAGAAATGATCTTCCACTCCTTATAAGCCTGAACAACAATGACAAATTAAAAACCAATAGAATATGCCCTTGAACTGTACACACAGCCTCATGGTGAATTAAGACCCCTTTTCCTGGCTTGGGGCCCCCAAGCTGTAAGGAGGGGGCCATCCTATAGGCTCAGTCGAGGGGACCTCAGGTGGCACAGGAAGGGAAAGGGGAAGCTACCATGGAAACTCTCCCAGATACTTGGCCAAGATGGCTGAGAAGCCAGGCACACACACCCACTTCCAAGAGGAATGCTAAACACCCAGAAAGTTTCTTGCTTAAAGAATTTCAGCAAGCAGTATGGAGGGAGGAACCCAGTGTCCTTCACCTCTTTTCACAATGTGTGAGAGATGCCACCTATTGTCAGTTGTTAAGACATATATGACAAAATTTTCTAATACATTATTTACTCAAGGATGGAACAAAATTCAGGAGCTGTGGAGTACAGTGAATATAGGAGACTGAGAACAGACAGAACACATTTTTATCTCCATTCTTTCACTCCTTAGCTATGTGATCCCAAACAAATTGTTTATTTCCTCCACGTTTCCTTTTCTTGTTCTCTAAAATGGGGATGACAACTATCGAAGTTTTTTGGGAAATAAAAGGAGATAATCAATGTCAAGTGTCTAATATAAACCTTGACAAATAGTTGGTATTTTAGCCATGTGTCCCTTTATCTAAACTCAACCACAAAACCACAGTGACTATGTAGACCAGAAGTTGGCAAGTTTTTTTTCTGAAGAAAAGGTCAGAGGATAAAAATTTCAGATTTTGTGGACCACCTGGTCTCTCTCACAACTACTCAACTCTCTTATTATCATGCAAAAGCAGCCATTGTCAATTATGTAGATGAATGGGCATGTGTGTCCCAGCAAAATGTTATTTTTCAACACCAAAACTGAATTTAATGTAATTTTCATGTGTCATGTAACATTATTTTCCCTCAATTTTTTTTAACCATTTAAAAATGTAATCTCCCTGATATGAGGAAGTGGAGATGCAACGGGGGTGGGAGTTAAGGTGGTAGGAAAAGTAAAAATGAAACAAGATGGGATCGGGAGGGAGACAAACCAAAAGAGACTCTTAATGTCATAAAACAAACTGAGGGGGGTCGGGGGAAGAGAGGTTGGGAGAGGGTGGTGGGGTTACATTGTATGTTTAAATAAAGCTTAAAAAAAAAAAATGTAAAAACCACTGTTAGCCCACAGGCCATACAAAAGTAGGCAGTGGGCTAGATTTGGGTTAGGACCATGGTTGGCAGACCCTGGGAAAGCTAAAATGCACAGAAAACATGCAGTATTTAGAAGGCAGAATTCCTACGAAATTTCAGATTTCATACTTAACTGTATCTTATGAGAGTAGCTAGTTAACTCCCCTCAGCCTTTACTTTTCCACATATAAAATGGTGCTCCTTGCCACCTATGTATCTTCTCAGGAATAATGAAAACATGGAGTGAATACAGCTCATGACCTCCTTTAAGTCACTCCATAACTTAAACTAATAAGTATCAGGTAAAATGCTTTAAGCACTAATTTATTTAATATTAATGAAATTATTATTATATTTAAATTATTTTGATATTAAAAACATAAACACTATCTATTATAAGGATGATTATGCTACTAACCAATTATGGAATTACCATATTCTGAAAAGAGATATGAATCATGTAATCATTGAAGTAGCTGGGAGTTAAAAAAAAAAAAAAAGCTTTCAGGACACATTTACGACTGTCCTGTTTGTAAAGCCATTCACACCCTGAATTTCTGGCCAAGGAAGGCAGGCAAAAGACACAAGCATTTTGACATTTGCAAGGCTCTCCTGGCAGAGGGCATGAGGCACAGACCAGCCAACCTTGGAAGGGCTAGTGAAGCACACACAGTGTATTTTAAAACTGCTGAATGAGAAGGAAAAACCACTCGTACGGCCCAGGACTAACCTGTTTCCAGGAATAAAACACACTTTACTTTGAAGACAGAGCCTCTGAAGAGTGAGTATGTGTATTTGTGGCAAGAATACAGGCCTACAGCACCTGACAATGAACGCATGTAAGTCTTCCAGCTTCTTCTATCAGGACTGATCATTGTGAAGGTCACCTTGGTGGGGCCTGTTCTGTAAGTGATTAACCCATAAAAGCTGTGGTTTTCCAAGTCCTCCTATCCATTTCACACAGGAATATGAAAGAAAGGACTCCCCTGAGAGTCCTCTACACTGGGGCTGAGTGTAAATGGCAAGCACCCTTCTAAGTCCCCACAAGAGGAGTGTTTGGGGGTGACTGGAAGAAAGACTGCTGCTCCCCCCAAATGAAGCCAAATCCTAGAAGAGAAGGACCTGGTGTAACCATTCCTTGGTCCCTTCCCCATCTCAGAAGATGGCCCTGGCAACTATGTAGTTGAACAGGGCGCAACAAATCCTCTGAAGAGAAGAATCACACTCCAAGGCAACAAGAACCCCCACACACACATGTGCAGAGAGTATCTGCCAGAAACATAAACTGAGGATGGAAGAAGAGGCCAGGGGTGGGGAGAAGAGATCTCCACTGTCCCCGTGTCAAATACAATTATTATGCAGCAGCCTGCAGCCAGTCACCCCAAAGGAAACCCAACATGAGGAGCTAGACCTCAGGTGACTGACGACTTAGGTGATCCTGTCTTTCCTCTGCTTTGATTAAAGCACTTCCTCTCTTTTAAAAATGAGATGGTTTTTGGTCTTGACTCTGTTGATGATAAGTGCAGGGTGTGCTTTGTGTCAGGGGAATGCATAACAACATTCCTCAGGAATCGAGAAGCACCACACAAGGAGTCTTTTTGGAAGTCTTATTGTGCACATGGGATGAAGTAGATGTTACTGAAAGATTCCACTTGTGATTATTTTAATTTTATGCAACAAACTGAGCCATTGGTTGGGAGCACAGGGTTAAGATATCTGGGTCTTCGCCATTTCCATGATCAGGGTGAAACAGATAAATGGCTTTTTCTTTCACAAACAGAATCGACCACAAGTTACAGATCCGTAAGTCCAGAGTTCCTCGGGCTTCTTACTGGCATAAGCATACAACTGGCAGTTAATAAAGGACAGGAACAACAAAGTCTTACCCCTTCCTCTTTCAGCACAGCCTCGGTCCAACCATGACCAATGGATGTATTATGAGAAAAAAGAGTTAGTTCTCAGAGAATAAAAATGGTTCCAGGATTAGTGAAAGTGCATCTGATTTCATTAGCAAAAGTCAATAGAAAAGGAATGCACTTAAGGTATGGCAATGATATACTCATCGTGGAAGGTTCTGGAAGCCAATTTGCATGCGGGGCTTTAAAAGGAAAGGAGTACAGAAGGAAAATCGCGAAACTGAGAAATCAGAGCATCTGAGTTGGCCTCCAGGCTCTGGCATTTACACTATGACTATGGGCAGTTTATTTAATTTCCATGACCCTCAGCTTTATCTGTAGAATGAGGATAATGAAAATACATACAACCTCAGAGGGTTAGTAGAGGATAAAGGGAAACAAAGCATTGGAAAAGGACCTTATAAACCGTGAAGTACCCATAGGAATACTAGTCAGAGGTATCATCAAGGCAATCCTATTTTTTAAAAGACCAGAAAAAAAAAATCAGGACTCCACTTAAAATAGTTCTGGGCAGGTTTTAAGGGGTCAAAGCTAACGGTGCTCCTCACCTAAGTATGAACTACAGCCCCTTCAAGCATGCACCATGTGCAGTGGGAAGTCTGCAACAGGGACCAGAACACAGCCAGCTATGTGCCCAGAGGTCGAGACCTCCCAACACAGTCAGCAGCCAGCCTGAGCCCCCACCGAAAGACAGTGGTGAAAAAGGAACCAGTGGTTCAAATTGGTGACTCTATCCATAATGTACTGAGCTTGGGAAGAAAGACCATCCCAAGGACTCAGGAGCCAAGTCAAAGCGGTGGGCTGGCACGGAGGTCCTGGGGGTCGATCCAGGGACTCTCACTGCCATGGTCTGCATGGGCTGCAAGCAGTGGTGAAGCCATGCCGGAAGGGAGCTCCAGGAGGGGCAGCTGTCCTCATCCCCCACATTACCTGATCCAGTGGCCAGGAACCAAGCCTCATTTGTCTTCCCGGAGTTTTCTCTTTCTATGAACTGAACTTGCCCAGTTCTGTCCTCATAGGGTGGACACTGCTAACCTTGCCTTCATTTGCAAAGCTCTCCTTAGAGCTCACTCCAACTGGAGCGTCCTTGGGAGTCAAGGATAACAGAGCTAGTGAACACTGGCAGCTGGCACTCGGGTACCAGGCATTCAAAAGAAAGAGAGAGCAGGGCAGGGCACGGGAGAACCAGGCCATGACACACTGGGAAACCACCCACTGCCACCAACAAAACCCATATCCAAGCACACAGAGCTCCCACCAAATGGACGGTGCTCCAGAACAGAAACAGGTACCTGTGACAAACTCACTTCTAGTCAGCTCCATGTTCTCTTTCCCAGAACGGAAGTGTAGCTCATACATATGCATGCACGGCGTGAAAAAGAATTCAGCATAACATACCTCAGAGTCAGTGAAAAAGTTGTAAAGGAGAACATCGTCAAATTCTAAACCTTTTGCTTCATACACAGTTAGCACAAGGGCTAACCCCAGCTCTTCTGGAATTTTCTCTTTTGCCATTTCATTAGCTACAAGGATTACCTGGGGAGAAAGAAAGAAGAAGGTAGGAAAGAGAAAACATCATGTTCTACAACAAGTGATCTGGAAAAGCTCAGCCAACTTCTGTGGGAGGCATCTTTTTTTAAAAAAAAAAGATTTTATTTATCTATTTGACAGACAGAGATCACAAGTAGGCAGAGGGCAGGCGGGGGGGGGGGAGGCAGGTTCTCCGCCAAGCAGAGGGCCCAACGTGGGGTTCAATCCAGGACCCCAGGATCATGACCCGAGCCAGAGGCAGAGGCTTTAACCCACCGAGCCACCCAGGCACCCCAAGTAACATCTTTAAAAGAAGTGGCTGGCCTGGATTTGGTCCACCAGCTTAAATATTAACAATTGCTCCCTCACCTGGAGCTGAAATTTGCCCATTCTGGCAGAGGAGCAACTGAACTCTACACTGCAGAATAATTCAGCCTCCTAAGCCTTTTTTCAACCACAAACTGCCTTTTATTTCACAACACGCAATCCCAAGAAGCTCACCTGGTGGGCTCCGAATTCAATAGGCTGGGTTTTCCTTTTGTTCCCTCGTAGCAAAATTGCCAAGTCACTCACACTGCAAGACTCCAGGACCGTTGGTTTGGGACCATCAAAGAGGCCAGAATCCCTGGGGAGGCGATCAAAAGATTCCGGGAAATAGAACTGAAGTAAATCCACCACCCCAGATGCCAGATTGAGGATTCCTGAGATAAAACAGAAAACACATGTCAGATATGGAGCAACACGACAACAACATGGCTGGGGGTTTTTCTGGATGCTTTTGTGCTTTTTTTTTTTCTTGAGAAACAATATTGGTCCTGATGGTATGGATAATTGCAAGTCAGTTTCTAGTTCCCATTAGATTATCACTTTGGCTCTGGTTGGTATTACTCCAGGTACAGGGCATGAAGGTTTTGTTGGATCTCGTTCCCGACCTACACCCAAATTACTTCATAAAGAAAAATCAAGGCAGAAATATAATTTAAATAATTAGAGCTGTTAGAATGCTAATACAAGGGGCTGGCATAGATGGTAAGAAAACAAAAATTATTAGGACCCTCTCATTGGAGCTTGGAGCCGTAGAGACTCTGCCATGGTAACAGCAGTGCTGAATGTTAGGTGGGGGCTGCAGGCAAGGCCTCCATCACCCTCCTACCGGGTTTATACCCAGCTGAGAGGTCTAGCCTAAGAAAAATGGTGCAGCTGGAGAAAGGATTTAGCGAAGAGCTTTCTCCCTGGGTCCTGTTGCTTATCTAAGCTCTGCATAACGTCACCAGTCACACAGACTGAACATTACCATGAGACAGGCACCTTCATAAAAATATCCCATTTAATCATCAGGACTGCCCAGTGATATAGATCAGACAATCCCACCTTTACAAGCAGAGACTCCAACGTCTAAGAGGTTAATAAAAACCTCCAGGTGATAGGATTTGAAGTTGAACTGAGCACAGAGCATCCTGGGTCTCTCTCCATGGTTCACTTTGTGCCTTGTGCCCTTTGCCTGATGGCAGGTAGAACACCGTCTTCTTGGTAGAACCCCATGAAATGAGCCTATGTGTCCCCACTACTATAATCAAGAAATAAGGAGAAATTTTGCTTCCCAGTAGTAATATTATTAGATGTATACAGTTGGGAGCACAAGTGGAAATTGCTGAACTGAAGCAAATCAGCTGCTACTGAGGTTCCCTCCTCTTTAAAAGCTAGCAAAGGCCAGAGGTGTACATTAATGGGAGAATCAGAAAAGGGCACAGAAGTATTGACTACAGTGATGAACGGGAATCCATGGAAATGCCCTTCCAGAGAAACTAGATGAATAATTTTTAAATGAGCCTACCCAAAGAATAAAAGATGGTTCCACATGAAAAGGATTGAAACTCTGACAGCTCCTTCAATGTGGAGGAGCCCTGAAAACATTATGTTAATCACTTAAGCCAGATACAAAAGGCCACATATTGTATGATTCCTGTTACATGAAATGTCCAGAATAGGCAAATCCACAGAGACAGAAAGTAGGGGGTGAGGAGGAGTGACTACTAATGGTATAGGGTTTCTTTTTGGGGTGATGAAAATTCTGGAATTGGGTAATGGTAATGGTTGCACAGCCTTGTGAACATATTAAAACCAATAAACTGTATATTTTAAGCCAGCAGTTGTTATGTTATGTGACTCTTAGTTTTTAAAAAAGGGAAAATATTCCCTAAACATAGTAAATATTCACTACATAATCAATACATACATGTGTGTGATAAATGCATTTAATGTATATAAAGAAAAAGATCAAAAGGAAGTGAAAAAAAATGTTAGCCGTGAACGGCCTTATAGGTAACTTATAAATTTTTTTAACGTTTTAGGTATTTTATGAAGTCTCTAAAATCTAGTACATATGATTTGGGCTTTTTCTGGTTCTATACACAGAAGTATATACACAGTCTTCCCTCCATTTCAAGATGGGGTTTATGTAATCATTGTCCTAATGGGTTACTTGGCAAAAACATCAAAATCCCTCCCAGGAACAACTCTTCCTGCCATGCTCTTTCTTGCCAATCAGAAAGGACGCTGGCCCCAGACCAGTGGCACTGAACCAAGGGGTCAGTCAGAATGAGGGGCTCATTCAACTCCTCATGCCAAATCCTTCTACTGGATCCAACAATAGAAAAGGGGGTGCCACTGCAGCCACGTCCTGAGGACAGAAAGAGTGAGTTATGTGCCTCGGTTACCCGGCCCACATGCAGTTCCAGGCAGGGAAGCTCAATAAACATCTGAACAGATGAACGAGGGCCAGGGCTCTATTTCCTATTAAGAGAATCATTACTTTGGGACGCCTGGGTGGCTCAGTGCGTTAAGCCGCTGCCTTCGGCTCAGGTCATGATCCCAGCGTCCTGGGATGGAGTCCCGCATCGGGCTCTCTGCTCGGCAGGGAGCCTGCTTCTCCCTCTGCTTCTGCCTGCCTCTCTGCCTACTTGTGTGATCTCTGTCTGTCAAATAAATAAATAAAATCTTTTTTTTTGGGCGCCTGGGTGGCTCAGTGGGTTAAGCCGCTGCCTTCGGCTCAGGTCATGATCTCAGGGTCCTGGGATCGAGTCCCGCATCAGGATCTCTGCTCAGCAGGGAGCCTGCTTCCCTCTCTCTCTCTCTGCCTGCCTCTCTGCCTACTTGTGATCTCTGTCTGTCAAATAAATAAATAAAAATCTTAAAAAAAAAAAAAAGAATGTTTTAAAAAAAAAAATCTTTTTTTTTATATTTTTTTTTATTTATTTGACAGACAGAGATCACAAGTAGGCAGAGAGAGAGGAAGAAGCAGGCTCCCCGTCACCCAGGCGCCCCAATAAATAAAATCTTTAAAAAAAAAAGAGAGAGAGAATCATTACTTTGTGCCAGCTCTTGCTACACAATCCAAGTCCCAAGTATAAACGGAAGAACAAGAAGTTGAACTGCTCAGATGCAGTGAGATCCTGTGATTTTTTTTTTCAAATGCACCATCAGTGAGGAATTCCAGAGACCTGGAAAACTGGGCTGAGTTGTATGATACAGCTACACTCTGGGGGGCCACCTGCCTTCTAATCATTTTCTGACTCCTGAGCTAAACAAATCAGAGTTTTAATCTCATTTTACAATGTGTGTGGGGAGAGGGTGGTATGCATGTATTTTCTCTTTCCACCAAACCAAAGCCTACGTGAGCTGAATCTAGAAAAAGAGCACCTATCAAAAACCTACAATAGGGGCACCTGGGTGGCTCAGTGGGTTAAAGCCTCTGCCTTTGGCTCGGGTCATGATCCCAAGGTCCTGGGATCAAGCCCCGCATCGGGCGCTCTGCTCAGTGGGGGGCCTGCTTCCCTCTCTCTCTGCCTGCCTCTCTGCCTACTTGTGATCTCTCCCTCTCTGTCAAATAAATAAATAAAATCTTTAAAAAAAAAAAACCTACAATAAACATCAGACTTAAATGATGAAATGGTAAAAATATTCCCATTAACTGCAGAAATAACACATAGATGCCTGTTAAAGTTTCTGTTTAAGGTCCTGGCCAATTAAATAAAACAGGAAACAAGGAATGATAAATATAGAAAAGAAGATAAAGACTGACCTTATCTGCAGAAAAATGCCATAATCTAAAAGTCAGAATGTTCAACATGATTGTTAGATTGACCAGCTCAACATATAAAAACCAATAGCATTCCTCTATACCAGGAATAACTGATAGAAAATGTAAAAAAAAAAAAAAAAGAGAGAGAAGAAAGAAAGGGGGGCAGCCATGATAATTACAAAAAGTATAAGATCACCAGTACAAGTCTAACAGCTGTGTAAAATGTCTAGGGAAAATTATAAAATAGTACTGAAAGCACTAAGAGAAGACCTGAATAGAGAAATACGCCAACGTCATGGTTCAGAAATCCCAAAGATGTAAAGATGTGAATTCTTCCCAAAGAGTAATAAATTCAATGAAATTCCAATCAAAATTACAAAGAGTCAGAAAATTATGGCAAATGTAATATCATGCTAACAGTGCAAGAACAGACAAATGAGACAAATCAAAGGAAAGAATAAGCCCAGAAACAGAGTCCCAGATATGTAAGAAAAGCCACCTTACAAAGCAGAGGCAAGGATGCACCAAGCAGTGAATGGCATCAGCACAACTGAATCTCCATATGGAAAAAAGTAAAATTAGATCAGAGAAGGGTTAGTTCAATAAAGATAATGTCACACCACACATACATTTTAAATAGATAAAATTTAGTTACTTAAATTTACCCAAATTTAAATACCTGCCTACATATAAAAAGCAACATTAAAAACCATTAGAAAATTATAAAGGATACTATCTTAATAACTCCAGATCAGAAAAATTGCTTAAGAGACCAAAGAGCAAATCGTAAAAGTAAACATTCATAAGTTAAAATTTAAAGTATCTTCCTACTAAAGAACACCATTATTTTATATGCCATTTTAATGTAACAAAGAAAGAAAAGCCCTGCAATTTTTATAATCAACAAAGGATGATCACTTCTCAGCCTTTTGGCTAAGATCAAGTATAGTATCTGTTCTTATCAGTTTAACAAAGGATGAGAAGGCAAAAATTCATAGGGAATTCTTAAAAAATCAGTAAGAAAAACAACTCATTAAAAAGGTAGGCAAAGGAGAACAGGCAATTCACGGAATACAGAATCGCCGGTAAACACATGAAAGGATGCCACATCTCAAGAAAATGGAAATTCAAACTATACCAGATGTCATTTCACATCCATCCCAAGAGCAAAGTAAGAGAATATAACATAGATCCAAAGAGATTTGCTCAGGAAGGTTCGCTCCAGTATTCTATGTCACAATGAAAAACTGCCAGAAGCCTACCATTCATTACTGGAAAATGAGTAACAAAATGGTACAGCCATAAAATGGAATGCTAACCCTAGTTAGAAATGCAGGGTCTAGAGTACCCAATCATCAATATGCAGAAATCCCAAAATGTAACATGAATCAAAAATACAAAGTGGCAGAAAGATATGTCTGGCATGATCCCATTAAATAAAGTTTCTAAGCATGTAAAATGGTACTCTATATTGTTCATGGACACATACAGGACACAGGAGGTGAGTGGGTGAGCATTTTATAAACCTAAAGGAAAGATTCTGGCATATTTGTTGTGTTTTTCAAACCCCGTATGCCTCAGTGTCCTCTGTGAAATGGAAAGGCTGCCTCCCCGGCAGGGTCATTGCGAAGATGAAGTAGGGGTGGTCTACATCGGCTTCCTGGCATCACGCCTGGTACAGAGAAGGGGCACAACTGAGGTTCAAGTTAAAAGCCTCTGCATGTGTGCTATCTCCCGCCACGCCCTAGCCCCCCCTTTTTTTTGGCTTCTCCTTGGGAGAAAAGCTGCTTTGGGAATTAATCTAATCAGCATATTGCTTTATGTCACAAGACCGTGCTTCCGAAGTGCTTTACCAAAAGTTCCCAAGCAGTTTAAATGTTCCCCTGTAATGTTTTCATGTTATGGCAAGCTCCCTAAGATGTAATTTCCACTCAACCACAGCTTGAATTATCAACCTCCGAATGAGGAGCAGCAGAAACCATAAGACTTCTTGTTCGTGGGTGCATTTCCCAACAAACTCCGATATACTCTCCTTACTTCAGCTACAAAAGCCTAACAAAATAGTGCAAGATGGTGCCCAATCACCTTCCTTGCAGGGAAGCACAAAGCCCGGACATACCTGAATGGGACCTGTAATTCTGGTACAGCTGGTGGATCTTCTTGGGCTTCCGGACAGCACACTGCTTGTCTGCGGTGTTTCGGCTGGCGTAGTGGAACAGAGAGCGCAGGTCGCTGAAGCGGAAGGCCACACCCTTCATGATGCTCTGGGCCGTGTCTCCCGTGAGGAACATGGCATTGGGGTCATTGATACATTTCATTAGCAGTGTCAGCTCGGCTTGGGTGAAATCCTGAATCTCATCTCCGTAGAGTTCATGGATGGACCACGGGAGCACCTTGAGCTTTGAAAGCCTCCGGGACAAGTTATACAAAACATCTTCTTCATCGAAATAACCTTTCTGAGACCTGATCTGCTGGTACAGGCAGAAGAGACTATAGATCTCGCTCCGGTCTTCCTTGAAATTGGGGGACCGCTTCCTCCCTAATTTCTTATACGCTTCTTCTGTGAGCCTCCCCTGGGGGCAGCTGAGGGCCTCAAAAGACCCCTTCAGAAAAGATTTTATTTCTTTCCAAATCAGCGCGGGGTTGTAGGAGGTTTTCCCTTTGATCATTTTCGGCCATATTTCATTGGCGAATACCTCAAATGTCACATACACCCGGGGGTCACTCTCACACATACGTGTTTCTGGAGCTTTATCCTCCTCACCATTGTCCCCATCAGCCTCGGTTTCTTCCTCATCCTCCTGCCAGTTGGGGATGGTCAACTCTTCTTGTGTGGACCACCCCACAATGGCTCTTTTCAAGCTGCCATCTTCATTTCTCAGAAAAAATGGTTTGGGCAGAGAAGCATCAAGCAGGAGAAGTAGTTGCTTGGAAGTGACAAAGAGAGGAAAGTTCTCATCCCTTAAGTCCTGAAGTTTGTGGACATTGGGTTCCAGTGGTTTGTAGTGACTGGTGGCCTTGGTAGACTTGGAAAGCTCGATGAAATTCCTCTGCACCTCCTGACACAGGACATGGTTCTTGGTCACGAAGATCTGGTGTAAATGCTCCAGCTGGTGGGGTTGCTCCACAGCACACACTTCGGCCGCCTGCCCAGGCTCCCCCGGCTCTCCACTGGGTCCCCCTGAACAGGCTTCACTATCCTGATCCTCATCTATGCTGTCCACTGTTTCCACTTCCATGGAACCTTCCTCTTCCTCCTCCTCCACTTCCTCCTCCTTGTCCACTTCTTCCGTACGGGGACCTTCCTTTCCGGGTTCCACTTCCAACTTTCTCTTCAGCCATACCTGCTTGGCCAGCAGTGGGCTTCCTGCCTGCTCAGCCTTCTCCCAGTAAATGTGGAATTTCTTCCACAGCCTGTACAAGCAGCAAGTGGTCTTCCCAGTGCCACTCCGCCCAATGAGGATGATGGGCTCCAGTGGCCTGGGGTTGAGGTCGATCACGGCATATTCCAGCTCACCCACCCTGAAAGGGTACTCCACCGTCGCTGTTGTATCATTGAGGATGTTGGAGGCCATGCTGTTACTGAAGCTGTGGAACTTCATGATGTTGTACTCCGTCTCCACGGCACTGGCCGGTGGGAAATACTCAGGGTTCGCGTGCTCCCTGTTCTTCTCGGCCTCCGTGTCCTCCACGTAGAAGCGAGGTATGCGCTTTTGGATCTTCACGTTGGCTGACAGCTGGCCTTGGTGGATGCCCTTCAGCTTCTTCCGCAGGACACAGGATAGGCCCCGGTTGTAGGCACTACAGATGGCCCTGATGGAGTCTGATAGCTTGCAGTGGTCCAAGACGATGTCCCAGATCCGGATGATTTCTGTGTAGACCCGACCTGACTTCTCTGGGCCATGCAGGTTCCGCTCTGCGGCAGCGATGATCTTCTCCGGGTTCTCACTGCACCGAGGGGAGAAGTCAATGGCCAGCTCCCACAGCATTCGGGCCCCCTTGTCCAGCTTGGCCTCGAAGAGCTGGATGCTTCCCTTCAGGTGCTTTAGCCGCTTCTGCAGGCCCTGCGTCCACTCGCCATTCCCCAGCTGCTGGATAGCTAGGATGATTTTCTTCTTCATGACCTTTGTCATGACCTTACTAGACAGCTTCTTCAGCATTTCCGAGGTGCACTCAATCTCCCACGTCATGTTCTCGAAGTCCTGGAGGCAGGCCTCCATCTCCTGCGTGTTCCAGCTGTCCGGATCATCTCTGCCCTCACTCCCTCTGTGGTCAGCAGGAATGAGCTGTGAGGCCCCAAGGCCTGCCTGCACACGTGCACCCCCTGCCTCAAGGACACTGTGCTTGTTCCCACTTGAGTCAGAGCCTTGTGCCCCCAGGGCTTGCTGGAGTTCATCCTTCTTTACTTCCGTTCCAACACCTGTCTGAAGAGACTCAGAGTCCTGAGGACAGTCCTCGGGGAGGGATGTATCCAATTCAACCTGCTGAATTAAATCCGTGATGTCCTGTACCAGGCGGTCTCTCAGAGAGCAGGGCCTGACAGCTCCAGGCTCCTCCCTCATCACCTGCACATCCGGGAGAGCCTCCCAGCTGTCGGGGACCATGGCTCCTTCAGGCAGGGCCCTGGCAGGGATGCTGCATGGCAGTGACTTGGATGAACCCTGGGACTTGAGCTGAGATGTGTGGCCAGGGGCAGTGGGCCTCGGGAGCTTCCCTGGGTGGGCAGCAGGGTCCTGCCGGTTCCTCCGTTTGCTCTCCATCAGAGCTTTGTTCCAGGCCAAGAGCAGAGCATCGTTCTTCTTGATCCGGTGCCTTGCATCTTTGCCTTCTTTGTTCTTCAAGTTGAAGTTGATGTCAAACTTCACCAGCAGGTCTATCAGCTTCTTCATGCGCTTCAGCATGCCCTTCTGGAAGATGATGTGCATCAGCGTGTTCCCATTGCTGTCCTGGCTGTTGGGATTGAGGTAGCAAAATTCAGTGGGGTTGGACCAGAAGAGATCCAACAGGTGGCTGAGGAAGTTAAAACCGATGTCAGCTGGAAGACACAAACAAAACGCTGTGAGTCCTGAGCTGCTCTTCCCAGGGAACAGAGACCCCTGGGTTTGGAGAGATGACAGCCAGGGCCATCTCAGAACACTATACCTCCCCAAGTACTCGATAATCCCATGGTTGAAAATCAGGGACAATTTGCTCCCTGGGATATGTGGCCACGTCTGGAGGACAGCCAACGTTGAAACTGAAGACTCCTCCTCAGTCAACCCACCCTGACCATTCACCATGATGGCTGCTCCTTCTCACCCAGCTATGGGTCGGAGGCCAGGGGATAACGGGTGGGCCTGACCAAGAAACAGCCCTTTTTCAGGTCGTTGGTTTTCCCAATAAGATGAAAAAGCGTAGCATTGGTTCTACTATCCAGCTTCCTCTTTAAGGAAAAGATGGCTAAAAAATAAAGGCTTACCTTTAATGTCCAAAAAGATGTGGAGTGCTGCATGCAAAGGAGTATCACCTTCTGTGAGGGAGATTCTGCGGGGGTCTGCACCCTTGGTCAAGAGAAGAAACGCCAGCTCGAAGTCCTCGTGTTTCAGGCACGTGACAAGTGGTGTCTCCTGACTATCGTGAAGCCCCTCGGGCAAGGCTAAGGAGACAGAGGAGAAGGGCGCAACCCTGTAACAAGGGACTGCCTGGTTCACCTGAGGAGGAGAGGATGGCTTCTGCCATGTGCTCCGAGGGAAGAGCTGATGCTGACCCGACTTCTGAGGTGAAGGCTTCCTAGAGCCCTCAGAGTGAAAGCCCAACTGCTTCCAGTGTCCCATTCATGGGCCATGCCTCTCCACTATCCTGCTCCCCTCTATGTCCCCAGGTCCCATCTTCAGCACTGCCCAGGACTGGGGACAGGGCCCGGGAACAACAGAAACCCCAGTGCCTGTCCAACACTCTATCAGACACGTAGTCGGTGATCAGGATATAAGCATGGCTTCCTACATCCTTTCCTTCTAGATGCTTCTTCCTGAGGATGCCCACCTACCCTCAAATGGCATCTTTCCTGACACCTCTCCACCCTCAAAATCAGCTTCCCTTTAGCTCAGTCCATGCCTCCCCTCTATGCTGCAGTCTCCCAGACCTGAACCCCTGCAATCTGCACACCCCCGCACAGCAGCCATACATTCACCCTGTCTCTGTTCCCCGGCACCCGATTGCAGACAGGCGCTTCATAAGTGCTGACTGACTCGGAATAAAACAGAAGTCCATGACAGCCACAGTTTCCAGCCAAAGGTATTAACATTCACCTCAAGGAATGGTTTTGAAGAAATAAACTACAGGAGGTATTCCATCTACCTCCTGGACCTGTGGGAACAGCCAATGCCCAAAGGCTTTGCATGGCCCTTTGAGAGCTAAGGACCAAGAAAGGGCATTCCCTCTTAAACAGCTGAGCAAGCAGAAAACCACACAGCCACAGTGCTCTTCCAAGAATCTGCATGTGTGAGCTCATTTAACATTCAAAACAGCCCTGAGAGAGACGGACTGTTATTCCCATTTTATAACCAAGGAGATGCCCCAGGCCACACAACTAGTAGTGGCATGAGTAGGGAGGTGGGAAGTGGGGGCAGGAGGAGGTTGGGGTTTCCAAATCAGTTATAAAATAAAACCCAGTCCAGGGCACCTGGGTGGCTCAGTCGGTTAAGCATCTGCCTTCAGCTCAGGTCATGATCTTGCAATCCTGGGATCGAGTCCCGCATGGGGCTCCCCCGCCGGAGTCTGCTTCTCCCTATCCCTCCCTCTGCCCTTCCCTCCTCTCATGATCTCTCTCTGTCTCTCTCAAATAAATAAATAAAATCTTCACAAACTAAATTTTTTTAAAAAATAAATAAATAATACCCAATGGGGCCAGGCACTGGCTCTTTCCAGACATACCTCCAGCTAGGTGTAATTGCACTGATCACAGTGGCAAATCTGCTCACCAATTATTTAGCTGTTTCTTTACAAAGAAGCACCTCAAATCCTAATCCGCTGATTAGAAAAGAATGCTGGAGAGTTGATAGAGATGCACACAACATACTGAGTGCAGGGAAAAGTCTAGCTGGCAGTCGGGAGGAAAGGACCCTGTGTGCCATATCCAGGGCCATGGGTCACCCCCCCACACACACACACACACCTGAGGTTTCTCACACAAGGCAGAAGAAAAGACAACAGTGGTGACTCGAGTTCTCAAGGATGCAGAACTGCGAGGCCAGCACCTTCTGACCGGGCATTAACCTGGTCACTATGCAAAATGAGAAGCTATGGAGGAAGACAATGGCCAGAATTTAAAGCAGTCTCCAAAGTCAAGTGAAAGACCCAGGACCAGTGGCACCCAAGGGACAAGTCTTCAGGGCTCACTTTGAGCATTCTCACCTCCACTGTCAATGAGGCAGCCCAGGAGCTGCATCCTCCGAGGGTCCCAGGTGCTGAGGCGGGGGATGACAGTGCAGAGGTCAAGGTCTGAGAAGTTGCAGCCTTTGATGAGGCAGTCTCCCAGCGGTGGCTCCCCACTTACTTTGCGGGTCAGCAGCAGAAGCACTTCCGGCCATTTCTGTTTCTCCAGTAAAAACTTGATGAAGGTGTTGGCGCAGTCACGGTTAATGTCACAGACCAGGTCAGGAGGAATTTCTTTCAAAAATAAGAATACACCACACTCCCAAAAAGGTTCATATGATTCCTGTCCCCAAATATGACCCAACACCTTTAGGCATAATTAACAAGAATTATCAGTCAGTATGTTTAACCTCTGGGGAAAATACAAGAAAGTAATTATTTTGGACAGTTACTCAACCACTCATAAACGTCAGTATAAGCTCTGGCCGTGTAACCTTCTGGGAAGGTCAGAAATACTTTAAGGAGAGTAGAGACTGGCCTGGGAAAAGAGCAGAATTGACTGTGTCTTGGAAGAATACGTGAGTTAGAGCATTCTCCTGAGATCAGAAGGACAAGAGCCTGGCTTAAGTTTTGCATAATACTAATGGACAGTGTGCAATGAAATACAGGGAGACACTATAGAATAATTAAAAAGTTGAGAGTCATCAGGTAGTGGTGAGAGAATAGTCTAATCCTCAATTCTTAAATTCATATCATAATACGCTAAGTATTTCCATCTGATACCTAATGTATGCAGACAGGATAATCGTTATCCCAGTTCATGATGCTGGTATATCCTATAGATGGAAAACTTCTAAAAGAGGTCCTCAGTAAGTAAATTGCCAGATTTGGCAAATAAAAATAGATGTCAGTTAACTTTGAATTTCACGTAAACAACAAATAAAATTTTAGTATAGTTCATGCAATATTTGGGATATACTTAAACTATATTCACTGTTTATTTGAAGTTCTAATGCAATCAGCATTGTATAATTTATCTGGCAACCCTACCAGTAAGAAAGTGGGAAGGAAGAGAAGGGAAGAAATCAAGAGTTAACCTATATAAGAGCAATTTTATTTGCATTTGCTGGTTTTTGCTTTCCACCATGTTCTAGGATTTCTAACACGAATATTCATTTTGATGTTTAATATTTAATGTGAAAACCAGAAAAACAATTTTGTGTGAAGGACCCTGGATTAAGTGCTCCACACCCAACATCTCAGCAGATAAGTACCCTAGCTAATGCAAGAGTGAAGGAACTAAAGCTTAAGAAGTTAAATAATTGGCCCACGGTCCCAGATCTGCTAAGTGGTAGAATTAAGATGAAAATGTAAAACTCCAAGCCTTAAACACTAAGATCTGCTGCATCCCCTGAAGAGCACTTTTGTTCCACTGGCCACCCCTTCCAGCACTCTCTGGAAAATTAAGAAATCTCAGCTCTTTGAATGGTCCGAGTGAATACATTACAGACCATACTGATGGCCAATTTAAAAATACCAAATTTCACCTACTTAAGGTTTCTAGAATCTTCCCTAAGTATTATCTAAAATGTGTCATCTTAAGTTCTTTTCTAGAACTTTCCTGATTTCCTCATAGTGGAAAAAAAAAAATTAACATCCAGTTCTACAAGAACTTCATATACCAACATTAGCCAAGATCTGTAGAAGAGAGAAATATCCAGGGTATTTAAAAAGGGAATGTATGTGCAAAAGTAATTCTAGCAGAATACGTGAAAAACCAGACACAGAGACGGACACTAGGGGTGGGATTTAGGTACTCCCGTTCAGGGTGGATGATCCAGACTTTCCAACGTTCTGTGCTGTTGAATGTTTTACACATAGCTCATCACTTTCACTTGTTTAATTAACTGTTTTTTAAGATAATAGCAAAGGGTTCTAATGGGCATAAATCATCTTCGGCACAACTGAATGTTGGGAGGAAAGTTACCTTGCAGAGAAGAAAGAAGGCGCAAGAACCTCTGAACTACTTCTTGCTTCAGAAAGTTTTTATGCAGCAGCCGGTTTCCTGAGTTCATGTACTTCACCAGCTGCTCAGAGGCCTTCCGGAAAATGTCGGTCTCACTAACAGGTCCGTCACCATTGTTCAGTCCTGCAAAGCAAGCAGGTGATGCTTCTGAAGACAGAGACCACAGCTGTGGGAGATTGCAAAAATCACCCCGGTTCTCCACCCCCTCTGTGGATGCCCTTGCTTTGCCCGGTGACTTTGGGTCTCCTTCCATCGAGAAGTGAGACCTATTTTCTTCCCCTCCCCGGGCCGGCTTCCGGACTTGGTATGATGGATAGAAGAGAGTCATGAGATTTCTTTCCTTGTTCTGAGGTGGGACCTCAAGAGGCCTGGCTTAGTTCTACTCACTCTCTTGAGACCCTGGCCTGTGCCATGTGCACTAATCCAGTCTCAACTTCAGGGGGACAAGAAACAGCATAGAAGAAACAGCAATCGGTCCAGTTGTCCAAACTGAGGGTGCCTAGATGTGAAAGAGCCTGGCCAAGATCAGCAAGACCACAGCCGCTGGGAGGAGTTCAGTTAATATGAAAACATCCCAGCCTAAATTGCTGGCCTGCAGATTGGGAATGAAAGAAATACTTGTTGTTTAAAGCGACTAAATTTTGGGAGCAGTCTGTCCTTCAATAGATAACTGACAGAAGCACTGAAGGAACTGACAGCACGAGGAGAGCTTAGCACCACAGTGACATCCAACCACATGCCAGCCTCCTATACATCCCAGGGGCCAGCAGGAAAACCCAAGAGGAAGGAGCCACCTCTCTGGCCGAAGAAGGGAAGACAATATCCCCTTGGTTCAGTTATTTGAGAAAGTAGTCATGATTGGGGGGGGGGGGACCTGATAGAACGTTGAGATGGGCAAATGTTTTCTTTGGTATCAGGTGATACACTCAAAAAGCACTGTTATTCAAAACAAAATCTTACTGAGCACAACAGGGGAGCAAAAATTTAAAAATAGAGAAATAAATAAAATAAAAGAGTTGGACTATTCGAAAATGAGGAAAAAATTAAAAGCATCCTATCTTCATCGGGGTTTCCAGCAGTGATTGTGTGGAAGTGGTTCCTGAAGGAAGTGACAGGTAGGAAGCAGACTAGGGGGGCAGGGAGGAAGCCAGGTGGCCTCACCTGATCCCACAGGGGAGCTCTGGAGAGAGGGCCCCTCCCAGCTGTCCCCACCCAAGGGCTTTCAAACTCTCCATCTATCACTGGCTACAGGCTGCCCTCAGAGGATGTGAGTTCTCAGGTGCTTCTAGCTTAGAAGATCCCCAGCAAAACTGGCCCTATACACTGTTCCCTGTGAGAGGAAGGCTTAGGTGCTGGCTTCCCAAAGTGAAGGCACCCTCATGTTGGGTGCACACAACAATGGTGAAAGGGATCTAGGGGATCCAAGCGGAGCTCCAACATTATCTGCTGTGCCTTCTCATACACACCTGCCTCACCTTTCAACAATTCAAGTCAGAACACCAGACACATACACACTGACGTCAGGGACAAATGCTCATTGCCCTCTACGCAAGAGACCTTGAGGTGTCAGAAAGAAGCAAGACCCACTTTAGCACCATCCCCCAGAGAAAAAGAAAGGGAAACCACTTAGCAAAGGAAGATCTACATCACCTCAGCTAGAAGCCCGGAAAATGTCTATGCGCTCTGACAGTGACTTGGCCCTCCCACCTTCTTCCTATAATACCTACGAACACACAGAAATGGTGAAAACTCACAGTACAGAGAAATACGACCCTTGAAAAAGGAGCAATTTCCTTCACTAGCATATGTTATTTGTCCCCCACCCTCATGCCATTAAAATCTTTTCTAGAACATCATTCTTCAACTAGGGAAATTATAAGTCACTTGACACTGAACAGAAACAGACTAAGCTGACCAATGCAGATAATTATATGCAGTTGTATAATAAACGCATGGTTGTGTGGTTCAGAATAGTTAAGCAATGGGTCAGAGAAAGTTCCACGTGTCAGGAAAGAAACCAGAGAGTGATATCAACAATGTAAAGACACATAAAAGGAAAGGTCCTGGTGATGGTACCCCACGGTAGAAGTGGGCGACTTATTTATTACTCTGAGTTTGTCTGGTTTTCTTCTAAGTTTCCTATAAGCTTAGTAAGAGACAGAAAAAAAAAAAAAAATCAGAGGAGCACCTGGGTGGCTCAGTTGGTTAGGCGCTGCCTTCAGCTCAGGTCATGATCCCAGGGTCCTGGGATCGAGCCCTGCATCAAGCTCTTTGCTCAACAGGGGGCCTGCTTCTCCCCTGCCTCCCATTTCCCCTGCTTGTGTTTGCATGCTCGCTCTCTCTCTCTCTTTCTGTCAAATAAATAAATAAATAAAACATCAGAATATAAAGTCGCTTATATATTATAATCACAGATTCCTTTTTAAAAGATGATTATGTAGATGCTAAATACCACCAACAAAAAGACTGCATAAAATATGCCGAAGTATAATTACAATAAATTTTTCTTTTTACATAAAACTATGCTTTTACAAGTTTTCTACAATGATATTCCTTTCCTATATTTTGTAATTTTTTTAAAGAAAACGTTGCTTTTATAATAAGGAAAAAGTATCATAAGCATCCTTTAGGTGGATTCCAGACACCTGTACTTACTGAAAACAGGGCACTGTTTCAGTGCTGAGGAATGGTAAAATGACAAATCAGGGCCTCTGAGCCCCAGGCTCTGTCTGTGGGGAAAATCGACACATTCAGAAGGTTCCAGTGTCCTCAGAGTGCTGTGTCTGAGGTGCCTGCGTGAGTACAAAGCAGAAAGCAGCCGGGTCCCACTGGAGCTTGAGAGACAAGGCCTCAGACGCCTGGAATGGCCCCCACTCTGAGTGATCAGAGATTATTAACCCTGAGAAGGAAGGCTCCAATCCCCTTCTTGAATCTGAGAACAGAGAAATAGCAGCCAGAGAGGTGGGCATGCTGCCACCTAGTGGTGGCCATGAGAAGCAGGTAAAATACGCAGCTAAGTTTTCACTTTCCACCCAACTGCAGTCCAGAAGCAGATGATCCTCCTTATGATGAATCCTCAGAAGGTCAGTAGTAGGGACACCTCGGTGGCTCAGCCGGTTAAGCATCCAACTCTTGGTTTCGGCTCAGGTCATGATCTCAGGGTTGGGAGATGGAGCTCTGCGCCGGGCTCTGCACTCAGCATAGAATCTGCTCGAGAGTCTCTCTCCCTCTCTCTCCACCCCTCTCCCCATGCTCTCTCTCTTTCTAAAATAATAAGTAAATATATCTTTTAAAAAAAAAAGGTCAGTAGTAGCCTAATGCTCTATCACAGATCTTATTT
The DNA here is from genome assembly GCA_003697995.1 of Taxidea taxus jeffersonii. Classification (NCBI taxonomy): domain Eukaryota; kingdom Metazoa; phylum Chordata; class Mammalia; order Carnivora; family Mustelidae; genus Taxidea; species Taxidea taxus. The sequence goes on from RCUC01151212.1 coordinate 39,724, forward strand.
CTCATTTCACCTTATCAGGGAGGCATTTTCTCATGCCGTATCATCACGAGAAGGGTGAGTACAGTATAATCAAATGTTTTGAGAAAGAGAGAAATGATATTCACGTAACTTTTATTAGTGTAGATTGTTATAATTGTTCTATTTTATTCTGAGTTACTGTTGTTAATCTCCCACTGGGCATAATTTATAAATCAAACCTTATGGGATGTATGCATAGGAAAAAAACAGTACATACAGTACATCTGCAGTTTCAGGCATCCATAGGGAGGCTTGGAAGTATCCCCCGCAGATAAGGGGGGACTGCTGACATAGTCCTGGCTGTTGAGGGGTAAAGCCTTGCTCCTTCAAGTGGGCTCCGGCTTCCCCTGGTACTCTGCAAGAGCTGCAGAATCTCAGGTCCCGCCCTGAACCTACTAACTCAAAACCTCCATTTTAACAGGCTCCCAAATGGTTCCTGTTAACATCAGGAAGCTCTGGTTTAGAGAACAGTGGAAATCTTCAGCAAGATTTTTAATTTCTCAACTCGGTGCAAAAGCCACCTTCTCCAAAGTCATCGCCACCATAATCATCAAAATGTTGCACAGCAACACTCAGGATGAGCCAGGGGTGAGAGCATCCTTTATCCTAGTCTTTAAGTTAGAATGCTGTTTGTCTGGGTACAAAAAGCTAACATCCTTATGGTGTTTTACCTGGGGCCACAGATGTAAAAAACAAAATCATTCAGTCCGTGGACTCAGGTCACAAACAAAGGTACCCAACTCCCCAGCAGTAACTCTTCCCAAAGACAGTGTGCTTCCATCAAGCCCATTAATGTGTGAGGATGGGGAGGGATTAAAGTCCGTAAAGTCTTCATTTTTATGACTGGAGATCTATCTTTATGCCCATGGCCCCTGGTCCTCCCTTTGCCTGTCTTCTCAATTGCTACACTGGTTAAAAAGACCATGCTGGGGGCTCCTGGGTGGCTCAGTCAGTTAAGTGTGTGCCTTCAGCTCATGTCATGATCCCAGGGTCCTGGGATCGAGCCCCACAAGGGGCTCCCTGCTTGGCGGGAAGCCTGCTTCTTCCTCTCCCACTCCCCCTGCTTGTGTTCCCTCTCTTGTTGTCTCTCTCTTTCTGTCAAATAAATAAAATCTTTAAAAAAAGAAGAAAGAAAGAAAGGAAGAAAGAAAGGAAGAGGGACCGTGCTAGGGCTAAAGTCTAAAACTATGCTACCCATTATAGTGGCCACTAACTTAATTATGTAAAATAAAACTGAATTAGGGGCACCTGGGTGGCTCAGCGGGTTAAGCCACTGCCTTCAGCTCAGGTCATGATCCCAGGGTCCTGGGATCGAGCCCCACATTGGGCTCTCTGCTCAGCAGGGAGCCTGCTTCCCTTTCTCTCTCTCTCTCTCTCTGCCTGCCTCTCTGCCTACTTTTGATCTCTGTCTGTCAAATAAATAAATAAAATCTTCTAAAAAATGAATTAAATAAAATTAGAATTTCAATTCTTCTGTTGCATGAGTTCTACAAGTGCTCAAAAACCATAGGTGACCAGAGGCTATCCTATGAGACAGAACAGATATAGAATATTTACATCAGTACCAAAAATTATATTGCATGGTCCTCGTTTACAAAGATTCCCCAGCTCCACTTCACGTTTTAATGTCTGTACCACTGGCAAAAATATCAGAAACAAAATGTACATATACAACTCTGTATGTCCATATGGATACAAAGAGTAACCGTGATATTAAGTACAGATGTCATATTCTAATACTGACGTCTACAAGGGCTCCACGGCTAGGAGTCTTTGGGAAGTGTACTACCGGAAGATGCCAACTCACTAGCCCTGCCTGATAACTGGTCATCCTCCACTTGTCCAATTTTTGTCAGTTTCTTTTGCTTTTTTTGACTCTGTGTTTCCCTACAGTCTTTCAATATTCTTCTAGCATGGCAAGGAAAAATTCACAGTTGATGGTCTGGAAAACTTTAAAGTAATCAAATTTCCAATAAGCTTACCAATGAGTATCAGGGGCTGTGGGCTTTTCTGCAAACACTGCCATCACAAACTACCCAGTGAGCCAAAAGACAGGCTTGGAATGAGGCACATTCCTCTTGACTGTGCCTTTCTTCCCAAGTGAGCATAACTGAATTTTAGTAAGGAGAAAGGGAACCAGCTACTTTTCTACTGAGTCTCTTCTTCTGGTTTCAGCACAAATATAGTTAGTGAAGGTAGAGAGAGAGGAAAGGAGAGTAGGACCCTGTCTCAGAAACTGAGCTGTTTTTAAGATTTAGCTATCTTTAGGTATCCAGAGATTCTATTATGCCCCCCCAAAAAAATAAAAATAAAATAAATAAAAACTTTAAAAACTGAACAGGGACGCCTGGGTGGCTCAGTTGGTTAAGCGGCTGCCTTCGGCTCAGGTCATGATCCCAGCGTCCTGGGATTGAGTCCTGCATCGGGCTCCTTGCTCAGCGGTGAGCCTGCTTCTCCTTCTGCCTCTGCCTGCCACTCTGTCTGCCTGTGCTCACTCCTGCGCTCTCTCTATCTGACAAATAAATAAATAAAATCTTTAAAAAAAAAAAACTAAACAGAAATACATGACTTATGCTAAAGCCTATTAACGTTAGATATAGTGTATACAAAACACATGTACAGTATTCTAAGAATGAAGGTTAGAACTAATTGCAAACAAAAAAATTAAATGTAAGAGAAAAATCTGCAAACAAATCAGCCATTTCCCACCATTAACTGGTGGTCCTTTTTTGTTGTTACACTAAAACCTGGAAATTCACTGGCAAAGAAATCTGTTCAGTTAGTTTCAATTTCTCAAATAGTAGAACCCAATCTGAAGCTGAGATTACAGGCATAAACTCTCAGAAAGCATTTTACAGTGATTTATTAATTATACTACCTCACAGAAGAAATCACAAGTCCTTGAAACAGCGGTCTTTTAAAAACTAAGTATGATATGTCATGGCTTTTTTAAAAAATCCATGAAAAACAGAGGACTCTACAAATACACTTTGTACCCCTCATTTCAGTGATCTCACGGAAACAACAGATGATATTTTAAATAAGTAAATGAAAATGAAAACATAGATGGGGCAATGAGGGGGTCAGAGACGTTAAATGAAAAGCAGCTTCTCCCCCATATGAAACTTCCCTGACCATAGCAGTTGTGATGATCCAACTGCCTCCCACTCCAACACACTCACCCAGTGGGCTGCCTTCAACTTGCCACCTATTTGCCCACTTCAGGGGTGGTGGAGTGTTTCTGGGGAAACGCATCCAAGTAACTTCAGTAAACACACTAACCATCTATTAAGTATTAATCAGTCCAGTCCTTCATTCATGCACATAAACCATCTGAAGATCAGAAGATAATTAAAGAAAAGCAATAGTACAAAAGAGAAACAAGAAAAAGAAAACGAAACTACTCACCCCAAAAGAAAAAAATAATTCAGGGAAGAGAGGAGGACATTCTTTTAGAAAAAAAAAAACCTCAATATTCTTAAATGCCATTCAAGAAGTGGTGGCAAGTGTAAAACAAGCAAAAGCTGCCATAGATTAGAAAAAAATCAGAAAACAAGAGTTCTTAGAAATTAAAACTGAGTTTCCAAATTAAAAAATGCAATGGGCAAGCTGAGTTATATAAGGAAAAATTATAGACCAAGTTAAAGGTCTGGAAAGAAAAAGAACCTAGAAAACAGTAGGGGAAAGTAGAGAGACATGTTATAAATTCAGGAAGCTCACCCATTTATTACTTGCAGCGGAGGAGAACAAAATGATAGAAGATAAATTTCCTTGAGCTAAGAAAGTTAGATTGACGGGGTGCCTGGGTGGCTCAGTGAGTTAAAGCCTCTGCCTTCGGCTCGGGTCATGGTCCCAGGGTCCTGGGATCAAGCCCTGCATTGGGCTCTCTGCTCAGTGGGGAGCCTGCTTCCCCCTCTCTCTCTGCCTGCCTCTCTGTCTACTTGTGATCTCTATTTGTCAAATAAATAAATAAAATCTTAAAAAAATAAATAAATAAATAATAAATAAATAAATTTTTAAAAAAGAAAGTTAGATTGAGAGGGGCCAAGAAGAGCCAAGCGAGAAGAATGTGTAAGGACCCACACTGAGAAACTTCCCAGGGACACTTCAAAACTCGAAGGACAGAGAAAACCTTAGAAGGGAAAATAAATGAGACTGACATCAGACTTCTAACCAGTAGCAAATGGGAGGTTAAAATACAATGACACAGTGTCCTCATGGTTGTGAGGAATGAGGTTTTACAGCATATTTCATAAGTCTAAGATCCCGTGCATTGTCTGACACCAGGAATGGCTGCACCAAAGTAACCCATCACTGATGGTGAAACACATTCCAGCTTTAAAGATGTGAAAACGTGGGGAGAGACTGCAATTTAGAATCGATGAAATACAATGCCTAAATTCAAAAATATAATGCCTCTATTCAAGGACAACATAAAGACATCTTCAAAAACTCCGTAAGTCCCTGCCTCCTCCAGGAAAACTTACTTGAACAGATATGCTAACAGATCAAGAGAGAAGTCTGAACAGACAACACCAGCAGCACAGTCCTACACGAGTGCAAGAACGAAAGGAAGCATTTTACACACACACACACACACACACACTGGGGCTGAAGTCTAAACAAAAAGTCTAAATAAGGTCCAAAGAGTATATATGCATACATGCGTGTATACATACAAAGTTCGTTAAACTGGGATGCTTAAATGGCATCACATTGAAAGAGCAAAGTTATCAGGACGTCTGCTGGTTCTTTCCTATGGGTTCTGCCATGCTACCAGTTGTAGAACACAATTTACATAACCATTTACATAATCATAGTACCACCACGTAAATACCATTTACTGGTTTTTCCTTTCCACAATTCATCTATGGATGAGGCCCAGAAAACTTAGAGCTAAGAAACAATGTAAATGGCACAAATGACATAACTGGGCACAATTCAACAATTTGCGTGAACTTGTTGTATTTCACCCTATACAGCAGCCAGTCAATAGATGCTGTCCCAAACTGATAAACCATGTCTATTCCAGACATATGAATGTATTTTAATTTATTGGTTGTAATTGCTTTTGAGGAGTAGGCTCGATTTTTGTGAGCCCCTCTTCCATACGACTTTTTTCCTTTTTTCACCGACCGTATGCATGCATGGAAAAGAAATCACTGAAATTGCCCAAAGGCAGACCTAGCAAATGTATCAGGATGTCATAGACACTCTCTAAATAAGAGTTTTCTCTGTCTTTCAAAAAAAAAAAAAGCAAACAAGTTTTCCAAAAACTGGGGATTTCACTTCCATCCTCATAGACTAAGAAAGCATAAACTGATTTGTATCTCGTGCCCCAGGACCATTTTACTAGACCCCCCCCAAAAAAGTTATTTCACTAGACACTGTACCTGATAGGTCCTTAGAACATGCGGCCAGCTTTGCCAAGTGACTGTTGATTTTCTCAATGGCCTTGAAGTTCTTATTCCTCTTGAGGATATCCATGGCAGAGCGGGACTGTCTATCCAGCAGGGTAGGGTCTGCCCCAAAGCGCAAAAGCATCTGCACATCCTCTGTTTGTCCTAGAGCGGGCCAGAAGGAGAAAGGGGGGCTGTCATGGTTTCTTCCATAAGGAGACGTCCCCATGAGTGCTCTTCCTCCCAGTTCCCTGGGAAGCTTGGGGCAAGGGGATCAGTGTCCCACTGCTCATAGAATCTAAACTGCTGGCTTTGGGCAATCCACCCAACTCCCGGAAGCAAGGAGTCCTGTGTGGAGTGGGTAGGACAATAGCTTTGAAGAGGTTCAGAAGTGCGCTCCTCTCTACCTTTCTCCCCTCTCCCTGGCAACAAGCAAGAAGAGGGGGAATCTGGTTACTAGGCAACAGTTACAGCTGTAAGGATAACAGCAAGCTGTGACTTCAGATTTCTTTATTCCCTAGAGAGGAAACAGAATATTCTTCCAGAAGAAAAAAAAAAAAAAAGCTTGTCTGGGGCTCGGAGAAGAAAGTGGCAATTGCTTTGCATCAGGGTCTTTTTGTTGTCACTGTTTGTACCCTCCCAGGCCCAACCCTCTGGCTGCCAGCTCCATTTGCTGCTTTGATGGATCTGTTTGCCAAGCATCAAGGTGTCTCCGTGATCACAGATGCAACAGCTTTCCAAAGAAACAGGTGTATCCCTGGGGGTAAAAAGACTGACGTGGGCACAGAGAGTTCAGCAAATCAATGTCTGATCCCCAACTTCCTACCCATGCTTTCCTAAAATCCACCGCCTGGACTGGGCATCTCTACTCCAGGCATCATCCTGTTCATGGCGCTCTCCTTTCCCGTCTCCCTAGTCACAATTGCCCTTCTCCCATTTAAAAAAATGAGACAAAATCAAGAGGTCAAAGTTTTTACCCACGGAGTGTCTGACTGAGGCAGGCAGAATTCTAAGACAATGCCCAAGATTCCCAACCCCTGGTGTACACACACCTTCTCCCCAGTTACTCAATCAAATATGAATCTAAATGTGATGAGACTTTGCAAATGTAATCAAGGTCCCAAAGCAGTTGACCTTAAGATAGCGGGCGCCTGGGTGGCTCAGTGGGTTAAGGCCTTTGCCTTCGGCTCAGGTCATGGTCCCAGGGTCCTGGGATCGAGTCCCACATCGGGCTCTCTGCTCAGCAGGGAGACTGCTTCCCTTCCTCTCTCTCTGCCTGCCTCTCTGCCTACTTGTGATCTCTGTCTGTCAAATAAATAAATAAAAATCTTTAAAAAAAAAAAAAAGATAGGGAGCGTCCCCTGACCTCATCACATGAACCATAAAGGTCAGAGATCTAGAGGTCAGGAAGAGGGCAAAGATTTAAAATATGAGAGGGAACTGATGCCTAAGAAATTCTCCCCTGCTGGCTTTGAAGAGAGAGGGAGCCACATAACAAGGAATGTGTGTGACCTGGAGAAGCTGAGAGCAGTCTCCGGCTGACAGCCAGTGAGGAAACGAGGACCTCATTCCTACAACCAGACAGAATGAGATTCTGCCATAACCATGTGAGCTTGAAAGAAGGCCCACCACGCCAGATGAGAACACAGCCTCTGTCAGGACCTTGATTTCAGCCTCGAGAGACACTGAGCACCAAAGTCTGTCACATCATTTCAGACTACTGACCTAGAGAACTGTGCGCTGGTAAATGGGTATGGTTTTGAGCCATGAAGTTTATGGTGATTTGCTATGGATCACAGAGAACTAATTACTAATTAATGTATTGTCCTAAAGGTGGTGAAAATTCCTGACTTCCAGAGTATCCACTGAAGGGAAAATTAGGTGCCTGCCAAGCCCCTTTTATTTTTTATTTTTTTTTAATCTTTTATTTACTTATTTGAGAGAGAGACAGTGGGAGAGAGCATGAGTGAGGAGAAGGTCAAGAGGGAGAAGCAGACTCCCCGTGGAGCTGGGAGCCCGATGCGGGACTCGATCCCGGGACTCCAGGATCATGACCTGAGCTGAAGGCAGTCGCTTAACCAACTGAGCCACCCAGGCGCCCCTGCCAAGCCCCTTTTAAAAGGCACTACAGGGCACTGGGTGGCTCTGTCAGTTAAACATCCAACTCTTGATTTCCAGCTCTGGTCATAATCTCAGGGTCCTGGGATCAAGGCTCCCTGCTCAGCAAGGACTCTGCTTCTCCCTCTCCTTCTGCCCCTCCCCTTGCTCTAGTGCTCTCCTCTCTCTCTCTCTCAAATAAATAAAACTCTAAAAAATAAAACAACAAAATAAAAGGTACTACAATCTACCCTCCTTTCACTGCCCTCCAAAATTATTATTTTCATCTTTAATAATTAATTACAGAAGATTTTAATATATTTCTGTTGCTTTGATAGCTATAGTAATAATTTTTTAATAATTAAATCTAGAAAAATTTAAACCCTAAAGTCTTAAATCACAGAATTTTTTTTAAATTTAAAGCTATACAAGCACTTTTGTTCCAGAAGAAGTTTACTAGATGACTAATAAGACTTTCAAGCATAAACTATCTGAGAGTAAACTTCTTTCTGAGAAGTAAACTAGAAATAGTATCCCAAAAACAGGAAGGTACAATTTTACAATTTTTGCTATTATAGAGCTGGTCCATAGTTTTTTAAATAGATGTTAGAGGTTATCGAGTTGCTGTAGTATTTATGTTCTATTATATGCAACTAAAGGAGATAATAGTTTTATTTTAAAATATCTGTGTACACAATTCTGAAAATTACCTTTTCTTACATATTTTTGACTCACAGATAAAATTCTACATGTCAATGTAAAAACATGTAAAGAGGTACATAGGTTTTCAAAATTCTTGAAGATAAGGAAGCAACATTTAGGAACATACTAGACTTTTTTTTTTTTAATTTACTAGCATCCATTATGCCTTTTCCTGATAACAACACCTCAGTTTTCCTTTGAGAAAGCACCTTTCCCCCCTTTCCAGCCTACCTGATTTGATGGTCAGAAACACATTCAGTCACCATGACATCCTCCCCCACTGCCCCAGCCAGAGCTCTGGGGAACTGCGATGGGATAAACATCTGACCAGAACCTGACCAATCAGATCAGATCATTCTATTCTCTCGCTCTGCCCTGGCCCCAAATCCAGGAGTGAGCACCTGATCAAGATCTAGCCAATCAGATCATTCCATCCTTCTGGCGTTACTGATTGGTTCACAGAAGGCATGTGACCAAAATCAAGTCACAGAGACTCATTCCTAAGACTTTAACTGAAATACTGAGTAGAGATACTCTCTTTGGCTGTGACTGACAAACAGGCATAAGATAAACCTAATATCATCTGGCTTCAACTGCAAGAGAGCCTGCCTAAGAATGAACCTAATGCAGAAGAAAGCAGAGCTGAAAGACAGGGCAGATTCTTGAAGACGCCTCAAGAGCACCTGGAGCAAATCTGGACCACTGAGTCACATGAGCCAATAAATGCCCTTTCTTGCTTAAACCAGTTTGAGTGTCTGTCGCTTATACCAAGTTAGATGCAACCACCGACCTGGCCTCATGTCAGCTCCAGATGGTGATCCTTTCTAGGCTTTGGGTCCTGCTTCTGGGCTCTGGTAATTCCCTAAGACTGACTTCGGGTCTCCCAAACCACACGGATCCGGAACCAGAAGGACCATCATAACAACCTCCACCCACCAAAAGTCCGACAGAATGGATGACTTCAGAGGCTCTATGATGCTGCTGCAATTATTTCAAATGATGGACTTGGAATTCGGGCCACATTAAAGTATCTGGAGAGTTCCTGACTCTCCATGTATCAGAAAAGTATTCAAGATGGAGATAATCTCATACACTCTTGGGGCCACCTTTCTGGGGTTCAAGTTAACAATAGTTTCAAAAGTCAAATACGTCCCAATATGCTAACAACATCCTAAAACTGTACATATATTTTTACGTATACATTATAGAATATTTGTGGGGAAAAATCATAAGATATGGGTAACATTGGTTTCTCAGGTTAAGGGACAGAGACTCTCAATGTATAATTTTTGTGTATGTGAATTTGTGATTTGTGATTTTGCAAATGCAACCTGTTTAAATTTTAAATAAAATGAGCTTATCCAAACAAATAAAATGTGTAACTTTTTGAACAAGCAATCTCTCAACTAGGAAATAATCCTATAGATACATTCCCATCAGTTCACAAAGATGTATATAGGAAAATATTCTCTGAGCATTGTTTTTGGCAGCAAAATAACTGAAACCATTTAATCATCCATCAGTGCAGTTTAGTCATGTCAGAGAATATTGTGAGCTGTTAAAAAAAATGAAATAGTTATGCAGGTGGTATTAGGGAAAGATGGCCAAGATTATTGTTCAGGGGAAAAGCAAGTTGCTGAATAGAATGTAGAGTATGTGCACATTCATATTTAAAAGAGGAATAGAAAAATTGGCAAGACTCCCCAAAAATGCTTGGTAGACTTTGTGAAAGAGAATTTACTTTTTATCACGTATTTTTTTAAATTGTTTTAATTTTTTTTTTTTTTTTTACTAAGAGCATGGCTTTCAAATTCTTTTTATTTTTTTACCTTTAAACATTTTTTTGATGGAACACACCATAAAATTCATTCTTTTAAAGTGTACAATTTAGTGGGTTTCAGTATATTTATGAAGTTGTGTAATCATCACCACTATCCAATTCCAGAACATTTTATCACTCCAAAAAGAAACCTTATATGCACTGGCAGTTGCTCCACATTTCCTCCTGCCCCACCCCCAGGGCAACCAGTGATCTGGTTTTCTCTCTAGACATTTTATGTAAATGAGATCATGCAATATGTGACCTTTGTGTCCAGTTTCTTTCCCTTGGCATAACACTTCAAGGTGCATCCGTGTTGTAGCGTGTGTCAGTATTTTGTTCTTTCTTATGGCTGAATGATATTGTAATATCTGGATGAACCGTGTTTTGTTTGTCCATTCAGCAGCTGGAGATTTGGGTTGTATGCACGGTTTTAGTTGTTATGAGTAATACTGCTATGAGCTTTCATGTACAAGTTTTTGATTGAGTATGTTTTCATTTCTGTGAGGCATGTACCTAGGAGTAACATTGCTGAATCATATGGCAACTATTTGAATTCCTGCCAGACTTTTTTCCAAAAAGCAGATGCACCATTTTTTCATTCCCACCAGCAATGGGTCCCAAATTTTCCACATCCTTGTCAATACTTGCTGCTTTTTTTTTAATTTCATCTTTTTTTTTTTATTTCAGCCATCTTGGTGTGGAGTGTACTTCTGATTTTTACACTAGTTTTTGAAAAGTGATTCAGAGAAGTTTATACGAAGGGGTGCCTGGGTGGCTCAGTCAGTTAAGCATCTGCCTTCAGCTCAGGTCATGATCCCAGGGTCCTGGAATCGAGCCCCGCGTCAGGCTCCCACCTCAGCAGGGAGCCTGCTTCTCCCTCTCCCACTCTCCCTGCTTATGCTCCTTCTGTCTCTCTAAAATGCATAAATAAAATCTTTTTTTAAAAAGCCTACATGAACAATAAGGCCAGTAGAATAGAACAGAAAGTCCAGAATTAGTGGCATCTCAAATTCCCAAGGTCATAAGAATACTTTTATTTTTTTTAAAGATTTATTTATTTATCTATTTGACAGACAGAGATCACAAGTAGGCAGAGAGGCAGGCAGAGAGAGATTGAGAGAGGTGGAAGCAGGCTCCCCACTGACCACAGAGCAGAGAGCCTGATGTGGGGCTCGATCCCAGGACCCTGGGATCATGACCTGGGCTGAAGGCAGAGGCTTTAACCCACTGAGCCACCCAGGCACCCCCATACGAATACTTTTAAACAAATGATGCTGAAACAAATAGGTAGCCATCTGGAAAATGGTAAAACTAGATCCTTCCATGGAACTCCAATGGATCGGGGACTAATGTGAAAAAGGAAACCATACAGGCACCAGAAAAAAAATACAACTATTTAACTTGAATGTTTGGAAGGTTTTTTTTTTAACTCTGACTTCAAATACAGGAGCAATAAATCAATAATAGATTGATAAATTTGACTACATAAAAAGAAAATATTTGCATGACAAAAAAGCCCAAAGTCAGAAGACAAGTGAATAAACGGCGGTGGGGGAGAGATTCATAACTTATACCACAGACAAAGAGCTAATGAACAAAGAATTTGTAAAAATTGAGGACAAAGGATCAAGAACTCTATAGAAAAATGAGGAACAGACATGAACAAATAACTTGGCAAAAAAATAGATATGAAAATGTTTCTCAAATATCTTTTAAAAAGGCCAAACTCACACATAAAGTAATTAGAGAAATGCAATTAAAACAACCTGAGATACCAATTCACACCTCTCAGACCAGAAGAAACTTAGAAATATAACAACAAAATTCTGTTGGTGAAACTGTGGGGAAAGAGGCACTCTCGTATATTACAAGTGGTTGTGCAAATTGGTACCATCCTTCTGGATGAAGATTTGACAATATCTAACAGAACTACATATGCATCCATGCATATGAACTAATATCAAGTGATTTCCAGAACATACTGTTAATGAAAAAGATTCTGTGTCAAGCAGAATCTATAGAATGGGACCTTCCACATAAAAAAGGAGGTGTAAGAAAACACACATGTGTCTGCTCATTACTACTAAAAGAATCCAGGAAGACAAGCCTAAAAAAAAAAAAAAAAAAAGAAGGAGGAAACTGATCACCTACAGAGGATGAATGAGAAAGGGGCAGAAAAAAGGGGGAAATGGGAACTCAGGGGGTCAAGGGACGAGGAAGATTTGACACCTCTCTGAGTATATCTTTCTGCAAAGTTCAGACCCCTAGAACCATAGTAATGTTTCACATATGTGCCTTTCACATACCAAAATACAAACAAAACCAAACAGGATGTGAGGAGAACTCTAAAATGGAATGCAAAGCCTGAAAAAAATATACCTGAGTGTACTACAAATGAGCAAAATAACCATAGTAAATAGGGTGGGGAGGAAAAGAACTTAGTGTCTTGACTAGATCCTATAAAACTGAAGACAAAAACAACTGAACACAAACAAACATAAAATGAACATAAAACAAACATACATCTAGTTAGTAGATGTGTTTCTCAAAGGGACATGAGTTAGTAAGTCTGAAACTCATAAAACTGAACAAGGAAGTAAATATATTACAGATGAGAGATGTTACACATTTTAAAAGGCTAAATGACCGTGATGTTGGACCAGAATCAGAGGTATCAGCATAAACTCATGGTTTTTAATACAGAGACACAGTAATACGATATGTGTATCCAGGGATTAGTATATGAACATATATTTCCTACCTCAATCTGCTGAGAAGGTGCAGAAATAATAACACTCCAGTAACAATGATCCCACCAAGTATCAGACCTTGTTTTCTACACCATTCTCTAACAAAAGGAAATGGAGATCCTTGGAGAAATGGTTGATTCCAGAGGGACACAGAAAATTCAAGATGAGCCTGAAGCAACCTGTGATGTCTGAAAGTAAGGAAGTGCTTAAAAAAAAAAGTTGAGGCTTGTCAAAGAATCACAGGAGCCAATCAGAAGAAAGGAGTGCCTAATGGCCAAAGATGGAACAATTCAAGCAACCAGAGATTTTATCCCATAGGATACATATCCATGAGTCCATACATACATACATACAGAGAAGGGACAGCTCTTCATTACAACCAAATTCCAAGTAATAAATGTAGAAGGAAAGGAGAAAATAAAAAAATCAGCATTAATCAAAGATCACAGTGATAGTTGATGCTGACAAGATCCACCAATAAATATAAAATTAGTGTGCAAAAATTTGAAGAGAAGCAGGGTATTTAAATAGCCTCAAAGTATCTCCTCCAAGGTAATTAACTACTACAAAGGGAAAGATGGTAACTCTACGATAGAGAGATCCCACCTTAACCAACTAATCGAGGTTAACATCACAGGACATACTGGCATGATGAACTCTTCAATATAATGTGGAGAAGGCCAAAAACTCATTTCAGTTGTATTCTTAGCAAAAATGCTTAATTTTATTCCAGTCATAAGAAAGGCATCAAACAAACTCAAACTGATAGGCATCTACAAAAAAACTGACTGATACTCTTCAAAAGGGTCAAAGGTATAGAAAACTGAGGAACTGTCAAAGACTGGAGCGGACTTGGGAGCCCTGACAAGTAAATGCTGTGTGGGTCTCCCAATAGACAAAGAGCATTAGTAAAAACAAGGGTGAAATTCCCAAGACGTCTGGATGTTCGTTGATAGCATTTTGTCAATGTTAACTTCTAGATTTTTTAAGGGGAGCTGGGTGAGGATATACAGAAACTGTTGGAACTATTTTTGCATCTTTTCTGTATGTCTAAAATTAGTTCAAATCAAAGATTTAAAAAAAAAAAAAGGTGAGCTTCCCTGATGAAAGAGAGGAAGAGGACGTGGGTAGTGAGAGAGAGGTGGAATTAAAAGGAGGGGAATCAGCTTATAAGGGTCTATAAGAAGGCTCATTTGGAAGCAGCTGGGTGGGGGGGAGGGCAGCCCATGTTACTCCTGCATGAAGAAAGGGCCATCTCTTGACTTTTCAGGTTCATTCTCCCATGTTTCAGAAAGTTGGGAAGGTTTCCACATTTGTAAGAAACAATATTAAGGTGTGCTGTCCAATATGGCAGCCACGAGGCAAAGAGGTAGGGCTACTGAGCACTGGAGATGTGGCTAGTGCACATGAGGATATGCTAGCAGAGTATAACACATGCTGGATTTCAAAGACTTAGCATAAAAGTGAAACACAGGGGGAGGAGTCAAGATGGCGGAGAAGTAGCAGGCTGAGACGACATCAGGCAGCAGGAGATCAGCTAGATAGCCTATCAAACCATTCCAAACACCTACGAATCCAACAGGAGATCGAAGAGAAGAAAAACAACAATTCTAGAAACAGAAAATCGACCACTTTCTAAATGGTAGGACCAGCGGAGAAGTGAATCCAACGCGACGGGAAGATAGACCCCAGGGGGAGGGGCCGGCTCCCGGCAAGCGGTGGAGCACAAAATCAGGACTTTTAAAAGTCTGCTCCACGGAGGGACATCGCTCCAGAGGCTAACCTGGGGTGAAGACCTCACGGGGACAGCATGGACTCAGGTCCCGCGGGGTCACAGAAGGATCGGGGGTGTCTGAGTGTCACAGAGCTCACAGGTATTAGAGCGGGGAAGCCGGCTGCGGAGACAGAGCCGAGGTTTCCTAGAGCCGTGGTCTGTGACACGGGCCGGTGCTCTGTGGCACGGGCCGGTGCTCTGTGCGAGGGGTCCCCACAAGATCCGGGGAGACTCCGACCCGGGAGAGCTCAGGGATCTATGGGGTTTGGAGACTCCAGGTGGGACTCTGCCAGAGACAGAGATGCTTGGTCACAGGCTGGGTGAGCTTGGAGCGCTCCCAGAAGCCAGTGAGACGGGACTGATACGCACGATTTTCTCCGAGCGCGGTCTCCGAGCACGGTCTCCGAGCGCAAACGGAGGCTGGGGAGACGGGAGTGATTAAACGCTTTTCTCTGAAGGCACACTGAAGACTGGGGCCCCTAGCTCTTGGCTCCTCTGAACCGGAGATTGGGAGGCTGCCATTTTCATTCCCTTCCTCCGGAACTCTACGGAAAGCGTTCAGGGAGCAAAAGCTCCCGAAAGCGAACCTGAGAGGATTACTTTGCCCGGCCCCTGATAAGGGCGGTGCAATTCCGCCTGGGGCAAAGACACTTGAGAATCACTACAACAGGCCCCTCCCCCAGAAGATCAAAGAAATCCAGCCAAGACCAAATTCACTTAACAAGGAGAACAGCGGATTCTTATCTGGACAAAATGACAAGGCGGAAAAACTCACCACAAAAAAAAAGAAAAGGAGGCAGGACCGAAGGCTAGGGACCTAATCAATACAGACATTGGTAATATGTCAGATCTGGAATTCACGATGACGATTCTCAAGGTTCTAGCCGGGCTCGAAAAAGGCATGGAAGATATTAGAGAAACGCTGTCAGGAGAAATAAAAGCCCTTTCTGGAGAAATAAAAGAACTAAAGTCTAATCAAGTTGAAATTAAAAAAAGCTATTAATGAGGTGCAATCAAAAATGGAGGCTCTTACTGCTAGGATAAATGAGGCAGAAGAAAGAATTAGTGATATAGAAGACCAAATGACAGAGAATAAAGAAGCTGAGCAAAAGAGAGACAAACAACTACTGGACCACGAGGGGAGAATTCGAGAGATAAGTGATGCCATAAGACAAAACAACATTAGAATAATTGGGATTCCAGAAGAAGAAGAAAGAGAAATAGGAGCAGAAGGTATACTGGAGAGGATTATTGTAGAGAATTTCCCTAATATAGCAAGGGGAACAAGCATCAAAATCCAGGAGGTGCAGAGAACACCCCTCAAAATCAATAGGAATCGGTCCACACCCCACCATCTAATAGTAAAATTTACAAGCCTTAGCGACAAAGAGAAAATCCTGAAAGCAGCACGGGACAAGAAGTCTGTAACATACAATGGTAAAAATATTAGATTGGCAGCAGACTTATCCACAGAGACCTGGCAGGCCAGAAAGAACTGGCATGATATATTCAGAGCACTAAACGAGAAAAACATGCAGCCAAGAATACTTTATCCAGCTACGTTATCATTGAAAATAGAAGGAGAGATAAAAAGCTTCCAGGACAAACAAAAACTGAAAGAGTTTGTAAACACCAAACCAGCTCTACAGGAAATATTGAAAGGGGTCCTCTAAGCAAAGAGAGATCCTAAAAGTATTATCAGAAAGGAACAGAGACAATATACAGTAACAATCACCATACAGGCAATACAATGGCACTAAATTCATATCTCTCAATAGTTACCCTGAATGTAAATGGGCTAAATACCCCAATCAAAAGACACAGGGTTTCAGAATGGATAAAAAAACAAAACCCATCAATATGCTGCCTACAAGAAACTCATCTTAGACCTGAAGACACCTCCAGATTGAAAGTGAGGGGGTGGAAAACAATTTACCATGCTAATGGACATCAGAAGAAAGCTGGGGTGGCAATCCTTATATCAGATCAATTAGATTTTAAGCCAAAGACTATAATAAGAGATGAGGAAGGACACT
>RCUC01151213.1:0-58007 GCA_003697995.1 Taxidea taxus jeffersonii
TAGATGGCTTTGATAATATTGAGGTATGTGCCCTCTATCCCTACACTTTGAAGAGTTTTGATCAGGAAGGGATGCTGTACTTTGTCAAACGCTTTTTCAGCATCTATTGAGAGTATCATATGGTTCTTGTTCTTTCTTTTGTTAATGTATTGTATCACATTGAATGATTTGCAGATGTTGAACTAACCTTGCAGCCCTGGAATAAATCCCACTTGGTCGTGGTGAATAATCCTTTTAATGTACTGTTGGATCCTATTGGCTAGTATTTTGGTGAGAATTTTCGCATCTTTGTTCATCAAGGATATTGGTCTGTAATTCTCTTTTTTGATGGGATCCTTGTCTGGTTTTGGGATCAAGGTGATGCTGGCCTCATAAAATGAGTTTGGAAGTTTTCCTTCCATTTCTATTCTTTGGAACAGTTTCAGAACAATAGGAATTAATTCTTCTCTAAATGTTTGGTAGAATTCCCCTGGGAAGCCATCTGGCCCTGGGCTTTTGTTTGGAGATTTTTGATGAGTGTTTCAATCTCCTTACTGGTTATGGGTCTACTGAGGTTTTCTCTTTCTTCCTGGTTCAGTTTTGGCAGTTTATATGTCTC
This sequence comes from Taxidea taxus jeffersonii, assembly GCA_003697995.1. Classification (NCBI taxonomy): domain Eukaryota; kingdom Metazoa; phylum Chordata; class Mammalia; order Carnivora; family Mustelidae; genus Taxidea; species Taxidea taxus. Next base: position 599 of record RCUC01151213.1, read on the forward strand.
TAGGAAAGCATCCATTTCTTCCAGATTGTCGAATTTGTTGGCATATAGTTGTTCATAATATGTTCTTATGATTGTTTGTATTTCTTTGGTGTTGGTTGTGTTCTCTCCTCTTTTCATTTCTGATTTTATTTATTTGGGTCCTTTCTCTTTTCTTTTTGATAAGTCTGGCCAGGGGCTTATCAATCTTATTAATTCTTTCAAAGAACCAAATCCTAGTTGCGTTGATTTGTTCTATTGTTTTTTTGGTTTCTATTTCATTGATTTCTGCTTTGATCTTTATTATTTCTCTTCTCCTGCTGGGTTTAGGCTTTCTTTGTTGTTCTCTCTTGAGTTCCTTAAGGTGTAGGGTTAGGTTGTGTATTTGAGACCTTTCTTGTTTCTTGAGAAAGGCTTGTATTGCCATAGGGACAGCCTATTCTTAAAACGTGTTTTGAGTTGTACCTGATGGTTCCCAGTTATAACCAAGCCTTTATCTCACACAAGTTTGGGGTGAGTGCACTAGAGGACTAGCACACAGGCTTAACTGTGGGGAAAAGGAAGAGCAGTTATGTAAGTAAGCAACCATAGCTTCAATATGCCCAGTGGGGCTGTTCTTTTAAAAATAGAGGAGCGTTTATTGGAAGGTGTTTGGAACTCCATTGTAGAGATCAGTGAATGTGCACAGTAGAACAGGATCTGGAGTTCAGAGTATGTACAGGAGCCAGATACTCTGGCCAAAAAGTGAACAGTTTTGTCTCTCACAAGCAAAGCGAATCCCATTGGGTACCATTTGTTCCTTGGCTACATTAGAAAATCCTCCTAAATGTGACAACACCTGAATTATTGAGACATTTATAGTATCCTTATTTTCACAAAGGGAGAAGCATGATCCTGTGATAAATGTATATGAATTTACTGGGTAAAATTTAAAAATGCTGGACCTGAGATATAAACATTCTTTCAGTGTATATCCTGTTTTATTGCATTTAATGTTATGGAAGGTTTAGAACTTATATAAAGTGAGACTTGTAAACTCCTAAAGTGAGTGTCCTGTTGAGATGCTGCTCAGAGACTGGAAGGCTTTGGGAGAATGCTAGAGGGTAGAGTTCTTCCTGGATAAGTAATACTGCTTTCATTCATTTGACTGCCAGGCACACCACCATGGAATGAATAGTAGAGAATGGAAGAAGTGAGGTGTACTTGATTGACCACATCAACAAATTTGTTTTGAATCCTGCTACATGGTAGTCACTGTGATAGGTATTGAAGATATGTGGATGAATGATCCTTGCTCCCAGCTTACAGATAAATGGAAGGGAAGACAGTTCAGAAAAGTACTTGTTTTGGTATACATGATGAAATGGAAATACTTAGGAACAATTAATCCAGAATTTGTATGGATAGTGTGTGGGCATGGTTGGATTACATCATAGGCCATTTCCTATAGGTAATGAACCTTAACTTGGGAATTGAAGAATGATTTAGAATTAGCAAAGGAATATTAAGGTATGGGCTAAATATCCCTACGCTGCCTCAAACTAGTTACAAATTACTTTTTTCTTATACAAAAATTCCAGCCTAGGAAGCTAGGGATGTAGGAAACTATTCACAGTTGGATCATTTCAGGTCCCAAGTTCCTATATCAAGGACTATGAAGGGTCGGAAATTTTATCCTACTTGTAAGCAATCAATTTAGCATGCCACAGTTTCATGGATGGAAATAGACACAGGACTCCTAGGTCAGAAACAAATGACTGTATTACTCATGGCAACAGCAGCAGCCAGAATATTAGCATTTGTTCCAGTTACCTGAGCCCCAAATCTGATAGGGCACACTAAGAGGGGCAGGAGATATTTGTACCAGGAGGACATTTATTATCCTGTATAGTAAACAAACTTGCCCTTTGCTCGGATGGAGGCACTATCTCTCTTTTTGTTTGTTTGTTTGTTTTTATTAAATTATATTAGTCACCATACAGTACTTCATTAGTTTTTGATGTAGTGTTCCATGATTCATTGTTTGCCTATAATACCCAGTGGTCATTGCAATACAGTGTCCTCCTTAATACTCATCACCGGGCTAACCCAGTGAAACCCTCAGTTTGTTTCCCAGAGTCCATAGTCTCTCCCCACTGAAACCCTCAGTTCATTTCCCAAAGTCCATAGTCCCTCATAGTTTGTCTTTCCCTCTGACTTCTCCCCCTTCATTTTTCTCTTCCTTCTCCTAATGTTCTCTGTGTTATTCCTTATGTTCCCACACATGAGTGAAACAGAAATGATAATTGACTTTGTTTGCTTGACTTATTTCACTCAGCATAATCTCCGGGCCCCATCCATGTTGATGCAAAAGGGGTATTCATCCTTTCAGATAGCTGAGTAATATTCCATTGTGTATATGCACCACATCTTCTTTAACCATACATCTTTTGAAGGGTATCCTGGCTCTTTCCACAGTTTGGCTATGATGGACATTGCTGCTATGAACACTCGGGTGCATGTGCCCCTTCTTTTCACCACATCTGTATATCTGGAGAAATACCCAGTAGTGCCATCACTGCGTCATAGAATAGCTTTATTTTTACCTTTTTGAAGAACCTCCATACTGTTTTCCAAAGTAGCTGTACCAACTCCCATTCCTACCAATAGTGTAAGAGGGCTCCCCTTTCTCCACATCCTCTCCAACATTTGTTGTTTCCTGCCCTGTTAATTTTTGCCATTCTAACTGTTGTAAGGTGGTTATCTCAATGTGGTTTTGATTTGAATTTCCCTGATGGCTAATGATGTTGAACATTTTTTCATGTGTCTGCCAGCCATTTGTATGTCTTCTTTGGAGAAGGGTCTGTTCATGTCTCCTGCCCTTTTTTTGACTGGATTGTTTGTTTTCTGGGTGTTAAGTTTGAGAATTTCTTTATATATTTTGGATACCAGCCCTTTATCTGTAGTGTCATTTGCAAATATCTTCTTCCATTCTGTGGGTTACCCCCTTTGTTTTGTTGGAAGGTTTCCTTTGCTGTGCAGAAGATTTTATCTTTATCCCCAAAGTTCATTTTCACTTTTGTTTCCCTTGCCTTTGGAGATGTGTCTTGAAAGAAGTTGCTATGGCTGATGTCAAAGAGGTTACTACTGGGACGCCTGGGTGGCTCAGTTGGTTAAGCAGCTGCCTTCGGCTCGGGTCATGATCCCAGCGTCCTGGGATCGAGTCCCATATCAGGCTCCTTGCTTGGCAGGGAGCCTGCTTCTCCCTCTGCCTCTGCCTGTGCTCGCTCGCTCTCTCTCCCTCTCTCTCTGACAAATAAATAAATAAAAAATCTTAAAAAAAAAAAAAAGAGGTTACTGCCTATATTCTCCTCTAGGATTTTGATGGGTTCCTGTCTCTCATTGGGGCCCGTCATCCATTTAGAGTTTGTCTTTGTACATGGTGTAAGAGAATGATCAAGTTTTATTCTTTTTTGTATAGCTGTCCAATTTTCCTAGCACCATTTATTGAAGAGACTGTCTTTTTTTCCATTAGATATTTTTTCCTGCTTTGTCGAAGATTAGTTGACCATAGAGTTGGGGGTCCATTTCTGGGCTCTCTATTCTGTTCCATTGATCTATGTGTCTGTTTTTGTGCCAGTACCACGCTGTCTTGGTGATAAAGACACTATTTTCTAAAGCGGTTTGCTATACAATATCCTTGAAAAGGAAAGAAAAAAAACAGAACATCTGGAACAAAGGTAGTTAGTACCTTTGTTTACCAGATAAGCAAAAAAGTTTAATCATGGAGAATTATCTCTCAACATCTTCTATTTCTGTCTTTTAGGGCAGGGATTGGCAAATTATGACCCACAGGCAAAATCTGGCCTACTTTCTTCTGTCTTTATAAATAAAATTTATTGGCACACAGCTAAGTACATTCTTTTAAGTATTGTCTGTGACTGCTTTAATGCTACAGTGCCAGAGATAATTAGTTTCAACAGAGATCATATGGCCTCCTTATGGAAAGAGTTTACCAATTACTGCTGTAAGGTATGGTCATTCTCCACCTGACCAAAGCTAGCTGGTGAGTACCACATTCATAATCAGGCTGTAGTAGAGGGGAATGAGGAATAAGAGTCCAACAATTCATTTAAAGGCCATGATCCAGAAGTTGACTTCTCTTCACTTCTCCCTGGCCAGAGCTTAGTGACATGTTACCTGGTTACACTTCTAGTTTAAGTGATTCATTGGAAGAGCTCATAGGTCTCAGCATTAGTTTTATTCATGGCCAAGTTTTACTACAGACAAAACAGTTGCTTGGCATGAACTAAATATTTTTATACAATTTAGGCATAGTGATCCACTCTTAATAGGGACTGGTGGGAGCTTTCCTGACTCTGAGCTCCCAGATGCCAGCCAAGGTTTAACCTTGCAGGCAGCCTTTCCATGAGTAGCAGACTTGGGTCTGCACAAATGCCTATACTTGGCTGCAGTGGAAACTGGGGAATATAATCCCACTAAGAGACTGTGTGCCTGGCTAAATTCTTGGAGGTTTGATTTTTAAAAGAAAGATGAAGAACAGATGCTATGAATAATTAGTGGTCTCTGTCACACAGTGGAAAAGGGACCAGATTAGGGTTCTTAACCAGAGAACTATTGACATTTTGGGCTGGTTAATTCTTTATTGTGGGAGACTGTTCTGTACATATCGGTGGTACTTCTCTCAATCCTGACAATAACATGTCTCCAGACATGGCCAAATGTGCTCCTGGGTCACAAACATCAAGTTCAGATCCAAGCTGGTGTTTGAAGGCCTGAGAGACCAGGGCTTATTGAGAAAAACAATACGTATTTTGTTATAGTTTGAGAATGAATGAGAGATGGAGAGTGGCAAGAAATAAGGCTGAAGGTATAGGCTGGGACCAGGTAAAAAAGCAGTTTGTGGGGTGCCTGGGTGGTTCAGTCAGTTAAACCTCTGACTCTTAATTTCAGCTCAGGTCATGACCTCAGGTCAGACCCCATATCTGGCTCTGCACTCAGTGTGGAGTCTACTTGAGATACTCTCTCTCTCTCTGCAATTTCCCTGCTCCTCCTTGTGTGCCTGCTTTCTTTCTCTCAAATAAATAAATATATCTTAAGGAAAAAAAGTAGTTTGTGTGCTGTAATAAGGGGTTTGGATTTTTGAACTATCAATTAAAGATAATGAGAGCTAATGGAATATATTTAAGTCAAGAATCATATTTGTATTTTCAAAAACAGTTTGACTTACATATGGAGAATTAATAGAGAGGCAAATAGTTTGGAGTCAGAAAGACTAATAAGAGGGCTATTTCACTTATTCCGGTAAGAAATGTTGAGGAACAAAATGAAGACATTGGCCATTGAGAAGAATAAAAAGGGAGGCATTTGAGAGCAATAATATAAATAGAAAATGAGGACTTGGTGATTGGTTGTAGATGAGAGTGTCACCCAGAGTTTTGGTTTGGACATCTGGGTTACCATTCACAGAGCTAATAGTAAAGACAAAAAGAATAATGTAAGGGAGAGAATGATCAGATTGGTTTTTGACTTGCTAAGTTTGAAGTGACTGGGATTTCCAACAGATTGATGGCATGTGATGAATAATCTTATATGATGGTCACTTCGTATATTGTGGGTAGGAGGAGAAAGCTGCACATACAACAAATTATTGTTAATATTTCTTTCCTGCTGATTTTTAAATCCAATGACTTATTTTCAAATGTACATAAAGCAACTGTTCTATTAAGTTTTTAGATGAAAAGGGCGATTCCCTCATTCACAATTTATTCAGATGGGTTTTAGAATACTGCAAATTACTAGTTACCCAAACACTCTCATTTCTTCTGGGATTAGGTGTAATTTTCTGGGCACAATGAATATTTTGGCTTTAGTGACTTTCTGCTTTTGAGAACTTGAATCTGCTGGCATTCAGTGCCCTCAAGTAGAAATAATCCTTGCAGAGACAAATGTATAAAAAGTTAAGTACAGAGGCAGAAACTCCTATATTGAGGTTAAAATGATTTAAGAGTTAAGACATTTCATACTAGTGACTACAATTTCTTCATCTTTAGAAGAAGGTATACTGTGTCTGGCAGAGTAGCTAAGTTTGCATTCTCTCAGGCAAGACATGCATCACGTGATTAAAGAATTAGTCGGAGATTAGTTACTTTAATTAGTGATCAAGGCACAAGATACTGAACACAAGAGCACTGCTTCTGAGCCCTTGTGAACCTCAATCCATAATAATAATAAGGGAAAATTCTTGTGTGCATTCCTTGCAGAGTTTGATATGAGAGTAAACAGTGGGATGAAATTCAGGTTCTAGTCTTAAATGACTTGAACACACGTGTAGCCGTTGACAGGAAGAGATATGTTGAGTGTTGTTTCTCCATTTGCTTAGCAAGATTTGACATGCGGTGAGCCAGAATAGAAATTTGAAGAGTTGAATCAAGATGTGTTAAGGGAAGGTTTGGGTGAAAGCAGTGATGAAAGAAGCAGGTCTGGATATACAACATTATGCTGCAAATGGAAACTTTGCAAAAAAAAAATCCCCAAAAACAACAACAACAATAACAAAACAACAACAACAGCAATAAAAAAAAAAAAAACAACTTCTCAGGATTGCCTGTCTGGGTAAGCTTATTGGTAAATTCAGTTGCTCTTAGAAAAGAATTTTAAAAATATATTGGATACATAGCCAGGATACCGTAATTCTAAACAGTGTCCATTGTACATATTTTTGTGTTTGTTTATGCAGTGATAAGTGCTTACAGATGGCCCACGAAGCATGAGCTGGGGAAAGTACAATAAGGTGATGGGGCATGGGGAAGGGTTGTGCACCAGGTCCCAAACTGCTAAACCTTCTGGGGTTTTTTGATTCATAATCACTGTGGTTTCCACTGCTGGCAAAGGCTAGGGAGTTTACCATAGATCAGTTAACAAGAAGGATGATTGGATTGTATTAAGATAGGGATGGTAATATTTGTAGATCTCTTCTTTGATAGAAGAAAATAGTCTGCTGAATAATAATACAGACATGGCACCATTCCAAGCACTAGAGCTTTGTCTCTAATTTTGCCACATCTTAAGCATGAGTTAAATATCTTTTACCTCCTATAAGAGCCAGGATTTAATTTATTGCTGTAAGATTCTCTTTTCATGCCTAATCCTTGCTAGTTCCTAAAGGTTTGCTCATTACTTTCAGTTGCCTATCATGTCTTTCCCTTCTTTGTAATTGTGTTCACCTATTTTACTTTTGAAGCTAAAAAAAGGTGAGGGTCAGAGAGTCAGCTGCCACTTAACACACTAGGGTTGTGTTCAAGCTTGTACTCCCAAAGTCAGTGCTCTGGACCTCATGCCTGTCAAAATCCATATCCCATTTTCAAATCAGCCTGTTGGGTGGTATTTAGAAAACCTTATAAATTCACTAAGCTACTGGTGACTGATGCTAATGAGAAGGGTTACTCCTTTTCATGTACATTTTTGCTTTATTTATATTTTGCTTTATTTATTCTTTCTATAAGTACTAACATGTGTGCTAGGCTTTGGGAACATATGTATTTTATCATTCAGGGTCCTGAAGGGAAATGGGTGACACACTTAAAGTAGGTGATTTGAAGAGAGTATCATAAAATGACTATTCACAAATTATCGGTTGGTTGGAGTTAAATCAGAGAAAGGGAAAGGGATAGGGCATTTCCCTGGGGCTGTTAATAGCAGTGGTGGCCAAGTCATCACCGCCAGGACACAAGAAGAGGTGAGAGGAGCCTGAGTCAGGGAGGGCTATGGCAAGAAGGCCAGTGAGAGAAAGTCATGACCTGTGGTGGAAGGAAACTGCCAGTCCTGATGATCTTGCATGAAGGGCACTGGGAAAAAATAAACATGTCTACCTCACCCTTTGAACATTCATCTCCTTCCGGTGCCTTCTATCAGTCAAATCCCTAGACGATATGCCTGGTGTTACCAGTAGAAATCTTCTTAGAAAGCTTCTTAGAACACATCAACGTGAGAATGTAGGGTTGTGAAGCAAGAGGGACACAGGAAGATAGGTAGCATACAGACCTATGAGATGGTTCTGTCCCAGGACCCATGTGGCCCGTCCCACATTTCAGCAGGCTTGAGAATCCCGTGGGGGGTTTGTTAAAGTACAGATTCTTGGGCCTTACCCTCTAGCAGTTCCAATTCAGTGGCTCTAGAGTGAGGTAGGAAAATTAGCATTTCTAACACATTCGTGGTGTGGCCTGGGCTGCTGTTCTACTGATCACATTTTGTGTAGCGCTGACCTGACATTTTGAGTCAGGGCAATACCAAACCTCAAGGAATGGATGTCTCATAGCAGAGTGTCAACTCTCTTACAATAACTTAAAGATGTTTTTGCTACTTTCTTTTTTTTTTTTTTTTTAAGATTTTATTTATTTGACAGAGAGAGATCACAAGTAGGCAGAGAGGCAGGCAGAGAGAGAGGGGGAAGCAGGCTCCCTGCTGAGCAGAGATTCCAATGCAGGACTTGTTCCCAGGACCCTGAGATCATGACCTGAGCTGAAGGCAGCGGCTTAACCCACTGAGCCACCCAGGTGCCCCTGTTTTTGCTACTTTCTTAATAGACTATGGTCAAGCCAACTTCCCAGGCAAGCTTATCTTGACTAGAAATCATCAAAGAAGAGGGTTTCGAATGTGTAAGTAAGAATGTAAGGATGGTCGTGGGTTTAACTTTTCTCCTTCTAGGTAAACTTCCTCTCTAAAGAAGCTATTGCCTCATTGATGATAAGCTAGAGACATAGTGTTGCACAAAGACCAGTCTGTCATTACTGTATATATATTATATATATGTGTGTGTATATACATACATATATTATATATATGTGTGTATATATATATATTTAAAGATTTTATTTATCTGACAGGCAAAGATCACAAGTAGGCAGAGAGGCAGGCAGAGAGAGGGGGGGAAGCAGGCTCCCTGCCGAGCAGAGGGTTGATGCGGGGCTCTATCCCAGGACCCTGGGATCATCACCTGAGTCGAAGGCAGAGGCCCTAGCCCACTGTGCCACCCAGGTGCCCCATATATGCATATATATTAAGATATTTTAATTTAAAAAGAATTGAAGGGGGGCCTGGGTGGCTCAGTGGGTTAAAGCCTCTGCCTTCGGCTCAGGTCATGATCCCAGGGTCCTGGGATCGAGCCCGGCATCGGGCTCTCTGCTCGGCAGGGAGCCTGCTTCCCCCTCTCTCTCTGCCTGCCTCTCTGCCTACTTGTGATCTCTGTCTGACTTGTGATCTCTGTCTGTGAAATAAATAAATAAAATATTAAAAAAAATAAAAATAAAAAAGAATTGAAGTCAAGTGATTTCATTTTTTACATTTTTCTGTAATAATTTTTTATAAGGGAGATTTCTAAACTAAAGAAAATATCAAACAACAGAACAGCTCTAGTGAGCACAAAGGAAAGCCTGGGAAGTCCTCTCCCAAATATTTTTGGATAAAAGCCCATTTCTTTCTTACTTGATACTCCTTTGTTAGCATTATTCCATGGAAGTAATGTACAGTTGACCAACAACTAATGAGGGAAGATCAATCAGAGATCAAGTCATCAGAGAAAAGGAGTTCACCTTTGACTGGTGAGCAAGAGAGAATCAAAGTGTTTGAACTGAAAATACCTGCTCAGATCAATCACTTTGTCCATGCAAAAACTGATGTCTCCCTTCCAATAATCTTATTTCCCATGAGCTATTCCCAATTCTTCCCTGCATCCATCAGGCCTTTTGTTAAAGTAGATCAAACTCAGAGCCCCACTTCTTCACCTCCCATTTATTCTTTGTCCATTGACTTCTGACTCTCAACTCTTCCAAAACTACATTGGCAGAAGTTAACTTTGCTCATCTGATCTTTCAGTAGCATTCAGGGCTGTGGACCTCTTCCTGTGTCATTGGTTTCTGTAGCATTCCTTTCTCCCACGTGCCTCCTACCTCTCTAACAATTCTTTCTTAAAACTCTGGTAATATGTCATGTCATGTTGCTTAGCCTCAACACAGAGACTTTTTCAAAGATGTCCAGAGCAACAACTAAAAGTGACTTAGCCTTATATGCTTCAAAAAATATAAAAGGGAATCTGATTCACCCAAACTTACCAAAGACTCCTTTAACACTCACAAGCTTGGTCTGGATCCTCCCTTACCACAATCTCCCAAATTCTCTTCTGGATCTCTAAATGTGAGGCTCTTTTCCCATCCATCTTTTGATGTGTAGATTTACTTGCCTTTGTTTTCTTCACTATTTTGAAAAGGGGGAAGAAACAAGAAACAAGGGGCCAAATATAGGTTTCTTAAAGCCTGAGTGAGTGGTGGAGGAAAAGTGATGTGGAGGGGTGCTGACTTACACATCAGTACTTGTGTTCTACTACAGCCTCATTCTCTTTAATTGGCCCATCTTGCTCTGCTTCTTCGTGAAATACTGGCATCCCCCCGAGTTTCCATGATTGCATTTCCTGCTGGTTTTATCGGCTATTCCTGTGAGTCTGACTTTCTCTCAGAATGGGAATTAGGAACACTTTTTCTCTTGCCCAACATGTACTAGACATCTCCACTTGAATAACCTGCAGACCCCTCCCTACTCAATGCAACTGCTCCTCCTTGCTCAGGCCAGAGCAGTGAGCATCCTCCTCAGTCCACACACCTTTCTCATATGCCATTTCAAATCAACCACCAACTTTTGGGTTATTTAGCTCTCAAATCCATTGTTCCTTCCTGGTCCCTAAGTAATGCCATTATATATCTCCTGAACTGTTTCAAGGGCCCCCTAAGTGATCCCCTGCCTACAGACCAGCTCTCCTCAAATCAAACTTTACCACTGACAAATCTTACCCTGTCATTTCACACTCTACTATTTAAAATGCCATGTCTCTCTATTACCTATAAGAGCTGGATCCTTTGAGATCTGAGCCCTTCCTGCCTCTCCCTTTATGCTGCAGCTCTCCTGAAAGGCTTGCACATTTCTCATCAACCATCCTGTATGCCTTGGCTTCTTCTTTTCTCTCTGAACTGCCCTTTGCTCTCTTTCAGTTAATGCTGACTCGTGACTTTATCCTACTAGGTTGAACTAAGTAAGTGACGCACCATGGTGTTGCTGTTCCCACAGGATGGGATTTATCACTTTGTATTCTTATGTTTGTTTGTTGGTTGTCTCTGAGGATGAATTTCTCCTAAGTGTTTTGAAAAAATGTCAGAGCTGAAATCCAAGTTTAGTGAGAGGGAAAAAAATCACTGGAATTTAGGAGAACGTGGGGTCAAGTCCAGATTAACCATTAATCTGCTTTGAAATCTTGGACAAATCACCCCCTTTCACTTGTCCATCCATCTTTCACAGGTGAACTTTGGGCTATATAATCATATCTCCTATGCTCTGAATCCACTCTGTACCTTCCCATATGTTTAGAGAGGGTGTTCATTGATGTTCACACACCACCCTTTCTACTTTCTTCTCATTGCTCTGCTTTCTTTCTCCAGGAGTTTATCTAAAATAGTTGTTCTCAACCCTGGTTTCTCTGTGACACTTTATTTTTTTAATTTTTTAAAAGACTTTATTTATTTGAGAGAGAGACACACCGATATTTGAGAGAGAGACACACCGATAGCAAGAGAGAGCACAAGAGTGAAGGAGAGGGAGGAGCACTCTCCCTGCTGAGCAGGGATCCCAAAGTGAGACTCAATCACAGGACCCTGGGATCATGACCTGAGCCCAAGACAGCTGCTTTATGACTGAGCCACCCAGGCACCCTCTGTGGCACATTATAAGATACAGATGGCTGGCCCTATCCCAATGGATTCTGACTCTATCAGTCTGGTGTAGCACTCCAACACTGGTATTGTTTAAAAAGCACTTCAGATAATTCTAATGGCATTCAAGAGTAACAACTATTAACATCCTATGGTATTTTTCAAAGTTTGGGCCCTTAGAGGAGCAGCATCAGCATGACTTGGAAAATAGTTAGAAATACAAATTTTCAGCCTCCTACTGAATTAGAAATGGTAGTCTGTATAGGTGATTCTGATACACACCAAATCATTGCCTCTCCTCGGATGCTTCCAAATAGGAACTGGAGGTTACCACTGTTCCAGAGATAAAACCCCCTTGTGTTTATCTTTAAACATGTTCCACCAGACAACCAAAGTCTGCTTCAGAGGAGTTGTTTGTTTATGTCACCCTTATATCTTCCAAGGAAGGAGCTTTCTTGGCTGGATCAGAGTTAACATTTAAATAAATAAATAAATAAATAAATAAATAAATAAATACGTGTGTGTGTGTGTGTGTGTGTGTGTATATATATATTTAAGGGTGTGTGTGTGTATTTATTTAGGGCATAGAGCAGAATGATGGGGATTTATCTTCAGAGAAGTGAGTCGTATTTCTGGCTGGGATATAGAATGGGCATGAAAATCAGGCACAGATATTGCGCACAGAGAGGGCCCTTGGAAACAGGCCCCCTGAAATTGGTAGTGTTGCCTCTTTCTCTCACATAAATCTCTGATTTTCAAGCCTTTCTTACAAGTCCTGCAATGGAATATATGTTCTGGGTTGGGGTTACCATTCAGCCAACATCTAAAGAATTGAATATTTCTCTTAATTAATGTTCTAGGAAATAGAACACTGGTTTTAAAGCCACACAACTTGACTGCCTGAACTTGTAACAACACTGAGATTATTTCAGCTTCATAAGATTGTTTATACCGTCCTCTTATCCTATAAGGAGGGTGACAGAAAATGGTAGCATGAACTAATTTCCTTACTCTCAACCCATTCTGCCCACATGAAAAGTAGTTACTCTCTGTGGTATGATTAGAGATCAATTCCATTCTTAATTTTTACTTTTTATTTTTCCACACAATTGCTCTTTCCTAAATTGTAGAGCTCTGGAAATGTATTTATTGAGTCATTAATTGGTTCTTGAACAGAATGCTTTTATTCAAAACTAACATTTTGTTTTATACCTACCACATCTTAAGTTATATAGTTATTTGTTTAATTATTTGTCTAGCTTCCTCACTAACTCTACATTTCACTCAGATAAGATCAAGTCAGTTTGTTAACCACAGTATAGCCAGTATCCAGCACCTGTAGATACTCATTAAATGTTTAATGAATGAATACTGAATGGCTGCTTGAAGTGTAATATAGCAGGAGAAAAGGGTGCTTTTTGGGTAGACAGGGCAGGCTTATAACCTATCCTGGTGTAAATGTAAGGACAAATAAAAATTAAAGATAAGAGGCTTAATTCTCCCTATTGGAAATAAGAAATTTTTGTGTCTTTTTCTCAGAGCATTTATTTTGGAAAAATTATAAATGGGTATTATGGAGGGCATGTATTGCATGGAGCACTGGGTGTGGTGCATAAACAATGAATTTTTGAACAGTGAAAAAAATAAAGTAAAATTAAAAAAAATTATAAATGTAATTATTTTCTCCTTTCTTTAAAATGTATATACATTCTTTAAAAAAAAACACAGCCAAAAAAAAACCCCAAAACATAAACATAAACAAAATTCTTTTGAAAACTAGATAGGCGTTTTGTCAGCTTTATGATCAGGAATGTCTTTCTCAAGGACTTGGAATCCATCTCCTTGACATCAAGATGGGAGATAGCACCCCCATCTTCCAGTTTCTGTGGGATGATAGGAGCCTAATTTTGATGGGCACTTTGCTCCAAGTTGCAAAACTGCCTCCTGTCATAAAGATATAAGAAATTTGTTTTTCTTCTGGTTAAAGCTGAAAGGTTAACACGGATGATCACCCAAATTACAAAGCAAAGTTAGGATGAACTATGTGTGACAAATGGTGCTGTCCTCTACTTGTGGACTAGTTATTATTTATCTTGAAAACATGTATTAAGTGGGTTGTATCTGCTTGGCTGCCAAAAGGGTGAGATTCCTCTTTCTCTTTGCAGTCCCTTTAGGGATTGCCTGTGATATGCATCACATTCTGGTTTAATGCTTATTCAATAATAAAACTGTTTTCTGTCTCTACTACCTTTGTGGGGAGGTTTTCTGGGCTGGGAGAAGAATTTTGTTTCCAGTGAGATTTCTGCAACAGAGACATGGGGCATCCACTGGAGAATTTACAGGAGAGCAGGAGGAAGAGCATTTCAGTCATGTGGAAAAGACCAGAGATGTCAGAAAAGACTAGTTGGAAGAGAGTTGCAGGGAAGAGCTAGGTAGTAAAGAGCCTCTTAAGTTATGTTAAGGGATTTGGACTTTATCCAGAGAGAAATTGAATAAGCAAGGTGGTGTCCTAATAGGATTTGCCTTTAGGAACCATAACTTTTGTTGTAACATGCAGAAAAGATTGGAGAGAATACTAGTGGATATAAGGAGATGAAGTTAGGTGAGAGATTTAGTTATCAAGATGGGTAATAATAAGACAGTAATAATAGTAATTATCTTGGTAACCACAGCTAACACTCTCTTGAGCTAACCGTGTGCTGGGCACTCCTCTAAGGCCTTCACATGTATTTTTTTTTATTATTTATGTATTTATTTATTTGACAGACAGATCACAAGTAGGCAGAGAGGCAGGCAGAGAGGGGGTGGGAAGCAGGCTCCCCGCTGAGCAGAGAGCCTGGTGCGGGGCTCGATCCCAGGACCCCGAGACCACGACCCGAGCTGAAGACAGAGGCTCAACCCACTGAGCCACCCAGGTGCCCCAGGCCTTCACATGTATTATTGTCATTAATTTGTACAACTATTCTGTAAAGTCTGTTATATTATCATCTCTGTTCACAGGTAAGAAACAAACAGATTAATGACTTGCCCAAGGTAGCTTGAGGTGGAGCTGAAATGTAAACCCTGGTTCCAGGGACAGTTCTCTTATCTTCTGTTCTACACTGTGTCCTCATGTCATAGTTTGAACAAAGATTGTGGCAGAATGGATATGTAAGGTGGATTGATTCAATAAATATTTAGGAGATAGAATAGGTAAGACCTAAGTGTTAACTGGGGGTGAGAATGGGCAAGAAGGTGTCAAGGATGTTACCTAGTTTTTTATTAGTACAGTTGATTTATTCACTGAGACAAGAGTGCCAAGAACATGGCAGTTTGGGAAGAGAAGTTAAAGAATTTGAAGGACACGCTGCATTGAGGAATCAGAGTGGAGAAGTCCAACAAAGCAGCTGTTACAAAGCTCTGAAACTCAGAAGGGAGGACATCCCCGAGCACAAAGATGGAAACTGAGGTCATGGCAGTAGACCAGAACACCCAAAGGGAGTGAGCACAGTAAAAATGAGAGGCATGGATAAAACCCTGGGGGGACATGAAGAAGGGAAGAGTCAGCCCTTTAAGAATTTAAGAGGACACGTCCGAAGAGGTATAGGGAAAACTGTTATGGGAGTGTGACATTTTCACAGCTCAGAGAAAAGATTATTCTCAAAGGAAGCAGGGTCAGGCCAGTAGTGTTAAGAGCTTCCATAAAAATCTGCTTTGGCTCAGAAAGAAGTAAGTGAGGCTATGACCCTCCCTGCCAAACTATCAACCAGTCTGACCATGAATTTAACTCATTTTTGATGGAAGTCTAACATGGCAATGCTTCGATTCAATTCTTGTTTTAAATGTGTAGCCTAGGGTGCCTATGTGTCTTAGTCAGTTAAACATCTGATGATTTTGGCTCAGGTCATGATCTCAGGGTTGTGAGATCAAGCCCCATGTTGGGCTTATGTGCTATGCATGGAGCCTGCTTGAGATTCTTCCTCTCTCTCAAAAAATAAAAAATAATAAATGAATAAATGTGTAGACTACAGTCATCACCCCCGCCCCCCCCCCCGCCAATGGTACACCATATTGCTTTCCTTCTATGGAGCTAAGTATGCAAAATAAGACATCACAGATCCTCCTGCTGCCTCAGGAGGAAAATGCAGAAAATGAAGGCTGGCACAGTAAGCAAACTGAGTGCTCCTCTCTGTAAGAGCAAAACTAGCCATTTTCTTAGTCTCCCCTTGAAGCTCTGTAGATCCCACTCTACAGCCTTTCTTTGTTTGTGACCCACGTCTTTCTATCAATATCATTTAATTACTTGGCATTTTCCTTTGGAAGCAGGCTTAGAGTGATTTAATGATGTCTGCAGAGATTTTGTTTGTTTGTTTTTAAGTAGATCTGTGAATGGGATTTGTGCCTAGTTTGGGTAGGCTAATACAGAGCCTTTTACTTATGCTTAAGGATTTTGGGGTATGATTAAATAATGTTTTCATTCTGTGCATCTGGGTAACTTAATTTCATTTTGTCCCCTGACATTTGAAAATAGCTTAAGGGTTTTCTTTTCTTTTTCCCTCTATTCATTGTCTCTCAAAGTCTCCCCTCTTCTCTCTTACCCTTCCCACCATTGGATTGTTCATCTTTATTGGCTTGGAAACAGGACTGCAATGTGATTTTCCACTTGGATTCTAGTGGAATGGAATTTTTAGAAGTCTTTTTATCTTCTGGCTGCATGTGGGTGATGAGGAAAACATGCTCTACCAAGGCTCAGAGGGTATTATAGTACTTAGCTACCAGGAATGGTTGAGGTCTGGAGTTTATATACTGGAGCCAGTATATAAAATAAGACCAAACCTGAAAGAACAGAGGAGGTAAAAAACTAGAGTTTGGTCTTAAGGACTTGAAGACACCCTCTTCTTCCTGGTCTTTCTTTATTGAATCTTCATAGAAATGAACTAGCACTGGTTGGAATTCTGTGGAGGGCTCTGCCAGTCCTGTTTTAGCACTTGACGTGGGTAGTGATAGCTTGAGGTAAGATTGTGAGATAATGAAAGGATTGGCTCTGGGTACAGTGCCAGACAGATATTTTTTTCTTAGTTTGATGACTTTGAGAACCACCCCAGTTTGGTTCCATTTAGTTCTAAATATCCACTCCCAGCTTTGCTCTTAATTTGCTGAACGTTTAGCAAATTGTGTAGCCACTCGAGTTTTGTTTGCTCCTCCTCAGAGTAAGTAGCACCCCCCTCTTCAGGGCACTGGGATGTTTTCAGTTGGCGGAAGTGAAAGAAGCTCCATGTATACATTAGTTCTTGCATTTTCCTTCCATTGCAGATTAGGCCCTAGCAGGGATATTCTGTAAGAGATATACCTGGAAGGAGTGGTGGGAGTCATTGCTTCTAAATGAGTAACTGCGAAACATTCCCCTTAACTAGAGAAGCATGAAGGGTTCTGAGATGTCCAAGATCTCCCCTGAAGAGCTAGACTCAAGTGGGCATAAGGTAGACAAGTAAGGCTCTCTGAGTGGAATATGAGCCGGGGTAGAGGTATTCTGTAGGAGGCTGCCTGGCTGCAGGACACTCACCTTCACTAGACGTGAAGAGGGAAGGATACCTACATTTCCTGAGCACTTTGTCCATGCTTGGCATGGTGTTAGGCAGTCTTATACAGATGATCTGTTTTTTTCTTTTTAATTAACATATATTATTTATTTCAGGGGTACAGGTCTGTGAATCATCAGTCTTACACAATTCACAGCACTCCCCATAGCACATACCCTCCCCAGTGTCCATCACCCAGCTACCCTATCCCTTTCCATGCCCCCAGAAGCCCTCAGTTTGTTTCCTGAGATTAAGAGTCTCTTATGGTTTGTCTTCCTCCCCTGTCCCATCTTGTGTCATTTTTCCCTCCCTTCTCCTCACAGCCCCCCACCCTGCCTCTCAAATTCCTCATATCAGAGAGATCATATAATTGTCTTTCTCTGATTGACTTATTTCACTTAGCATAATACCCTCTAGTTTGATCCACATCATTGCAAATGGCAAGATTTGTGTATTTTTTATGACTGCATAGTATTCCATTGTATATGTATATATGTGTGTGTGTGTTTATCACATATTCTTTATCCATTCATCTGTTGATGGACATCTAGGTTCTTTACATAGTTTGGCTATTGTGGAAATTGCTGCTATGAACATTTGGGTACACATGCCCCTTCGGATCACTACTTTCATATCTTTAGAATAAATACCCAGTAATGCAATTGCTGAGTTGTAGGGTAGCTCTGTTTTCAACTACTCAGCATCAGGGAAATGCAGATGATCTGGTTTTAAAACTGCTCAATGAGACAGATACTACTGCGTGCCTTTGCTTATGAGGAAACCAAGGCTCTGAAAGGTTATAAGATTTGCTGATAGGTACCCATTTAGTAAAGGACAGAGATGACATCTGAACCTAAATCTGACTTCATAGTCCTTTTACTTCCCTGATATGCTTCTGCAACTTTTCCCTGCTCTGGCATTGTAGGGATAAGATAGTCACTGTGGCCCCTCCCTCACCCTCTCCACACATTAGGCTTGGTTCTGACCCAGCTCCTGATGCTGGGGATGGGCACATGACCCACGTTTGGCAATGAGACTCTGGTCACCTCTTGGTCACTGTGATTAGATCAGGGTCATACAGATAACACATGTAAATCCAAAGAGTGTCAACCTCTAGAATTGGGAAAAAACGTTTCCTCTTTCTTCTGGGGTCGATGAGCCTCTGGCACGTAAGCCGGGAGCTGCTATGGAACATCTTTGCCAGCATGCAAGATCAGCCCATTGAGAGTAGAGCAAGCAGAGAGGAGAGCACAAAGGAGAGATGGACATTGGACATCAGAATCAGCACCTCCTTTCTGTTGTGCCTGATACTAGATTGCCCCCTTAGCTTTCCATTTGTGGAGCCAGTTTTCTGGCTTAAGAAAAACTGTGCCAAGTTTCTGTTACTTGTAACCAAAAAAGCCCTGCCTAATATGAGCATTAATAGAGGGAATTTTAAAAAGTATTTTCATTGTCCCTGATCTTTGGAAATTGGCAATTTATGCTGGGGTGATACCACATACCTTTTTGAAAGAGTTAAGTGACCATGGAGTGGTCTATTCATTTTCTGTTGCTACTATAACAAATGACCACAAACTTAATGGTGGAAAATAAGGCGACTTTATTGTATTAGAGGTCTGCAGTTCAGGAGTTTGACACAGGACTCATGAGGCTAAAATCAGGCTGCCCATATGACTGCATTCATTTCTGGAGGCTTTAGAGGAGAACCCAATTCTTGTGTTTTCCAGTTTCTGGAGGTCACCCCCATTCTGTGGTATGTGGTTCCCTTCATCCATCTTCAAAACCCACAACATTATTTCCATAGTCATGTATCTTTCTCTTGACTCTTCTCTTCTGCCTTCCTCTTCTGCATTTAAGTACCCTGGCAATCACTTTGGGCCCAAAATAATATCCCTATTTTAAGGTCAGCTGATGAGGAACCTCAATGTTACTTGCAATCTTAATTCCCCTTCTGCCATGCAAAGTAACATAGAGGTTCTGGACAATAGAATGTATACATCTTTGGTGAAGTGCTGGGGACACTCTTCTGCCTACCACACTGTGCATTCTCTTACCATAGCAAGGAACATGCTTTTTTGTAATTTCGTGTTTACTTGTCTTCTTTTCCAATAGCCAGTGATTGTTTCTTATTTCTGATTTTGTCCCAGTGCCTACTGTGGAGCTTGTCCCATAGTCAGTGCCAATTAAAATGTCTGGGTTTGTTTGCTGTAGAAGACCAAGGAAAGGCCCATTAGGCAGGGGGTTAGGAAAGTCTTTCTGGAAAGTGGTTTCTTTGTCATTGCTATATTTTTGGCACCCAACACTGTAGATTTAAAAAAAATATTTGGGGATTGGATCTTTTTTTAAAAAAAAAAAAGATTTTATTTATTTATTCGACACAGAAAGAGATCACAAGTAGGTAGAGAGGCAGGCAGAGAGAGGGGGTGGGGAAGCAGGCTCCCCGCTGAGCAGAGAACCCAATGGGGGACTCAGTCCCAGGACCCTGAGATCATGACCTGAGCCGAAGGCAGAGGCTTAACCCTCTGAGCCACCCAGGCGTCCCTGAATTGGATCTTTTAAGATAGGTAGCAGTTAAGGCTTAGAATAAAAAATGTGCAGGTGTGCCTGGAGCTCACTGAGGAGAGGATGAAAATAATGATTGGTGTGGAGGGTGGATAAGAGGAAAGTCTGTGTTGGAATAGGGGGGGCAGGCTGGGTCACAGCCAGCCTGGGGAACAATGGCTTTCTTTCCTCCATACACAACCAGACTCAGGAGTTAAGGGCTTTTGTTCTCTGTAGGCACTGAAAAATCCTCGGGCCATTGCACACCCTATGGGATGTCACATGTACTCACTCCTCGTTGATCTCATCTGGTCCCATCAGTGCAATCAATATGCTGATAGCTCTGAAAATTGCATCTCTAAACCCAACCCTTTGGACCTCCACACACACAGATTCTAAGTACCTGTTTGACATTGCCACATGGGTATCCTAAAAACATCTCAGAGTTCATCCAAAACCAAACTCCTGATTTTTACCACTCCCCCCAACATCAACTTTGTCTTTCTCTGGTCTACATCTCAATAAATGAATATTCCAGTCTTGCAGTTGCTTAGGTGAAAGATCTTGGAGCCTGCTTTATCTGTCATCCCACATTTAACTGATCAGTAAATCCTGTTGCTATGCCTTTAAGATAATTCCAGAATCTAACTACTTATCAATACCCCCCTCACCCATCCCCCACTAAGCCTTGGTTCATGCTGTCCTCTCTCAACCATTATTACTGTAATGGCTTCCCCACTGGGCTCCCTCATTTCACTATTTCCCCCTTGTCAATAAAACAGTGTAATTCTTTTAAAATTCTGATGAGACCTCTGCTCAAGATCCCCCAGAGGCTCTGCATCTCACTTAGAATAAAAACTAATGTCCTACAACAGCCTGCAAGTCCCTATACCAGATGGCTTTGCCCTCTCTGCTCCCTCTTTGTCCTCATTGCCTACTACCCTTTCACAGGCTCCAAGTACACTGGCCTCCTTACCAATCCTGCAGCACACTGTGTCTACCACTGCCTCAGTGCTTCGGTGTGTGCCCTTCTCTCTACACACACTGCTCCTTTCCCAGATGTTCCCATGACTCACACACGTACTCATTCATTTCCTTCAGGTCTCTGCTGCAGTATCACCTTCCTAGGGGGGCTTTCTTTCACCTCCCAACATACACTAGCCCTTCCCAGCATTCTCTATTTCTCTTATTAAAGGTTTTCTTTCTCCCCCTCATCATTTGCCACCATTTGACTTACTGTATACTTATTTTTGCCCCTTCCTCTAATTAATGTAAACTCCAAAATAGTATTGACAATGCGTGGTGTTTTTTTTGTAATTTGTATTCCATACCTACAGTAGTATCCAACACATAGTAGGAACTTAAAGAAATACTTGTTGCATGATAAAATACTGTTTTTCCAATAAACAATGGAAAGTAGATGGTCAGGTATCATCTGGTCGTGGGCTTTGGAAGAAGGAGATGGATATAGCCTATAGGCTACAGAACTCCCAGGAGACTGAGATAGAAGCCATGTTCTGGAATGGAGAGAAGGATGGATGGAAGCCATGTTCTGGGAAAGGAGAGATATCGTGAAAGAAGTCCACAAATGGGAACCTTGTAATGTGGTAGAATAAATATTGTAAATGAAGGTGAAGAAATTCAGGTGACTTGACAGTTTTTAGATTGGGAAATGGAAATGTGAGTGCCCCTAAGGGAAAGATGGTACAGGGGGCTTCATTTTTTACTAGGTTCCATTTGGCATGTCTATAAAACATTCCATTGGGGGTGTCTATAGGAGGAAGGGCAGAGACTGGGCCTGTATCTGCCTTTCTACAGGGGCTCTTCTCAGGAGCCTGAGAAGTCAGGCTTGTTGGGTGAGCAGGAGTCTTATGTCCTCCCTGTACCACAGGCTAATATTTGGGCAGGCTGGATACACAGCTTAGTGTAGGAAGTAACCAGAGGGGTGTCCTGCTTGAGGCAGCACACCTGGAGCTTGGCGTGCTGGGAGAGATGGCACGTGGGAAGTTCTAGTGAAGTACTGAGTGAGAGGGTGGAGACAACTAACCCAGCAAAGACAGAGCAAGAGTGTATGTTTACCTCTTTGTTTTTTCATGTTGGTGAGAAAGTTGGGGATTTATCAAGATTTCTGAAGACAGGAAAATACTCTTCCTCAGTTTTAGGGATTGAGTGATGGGACAATCTGCAGTTTTAAGTCCACTGATATACCTGGATGACAGTAGTAACCCTGACTGCTCAGGAATGTGCCACCTCATAAATCTGGCTTAAACATTTAATGCTCTCGTGTTACCCTAGCTGAGATTTCACTGAAGCTGTTTAACCAGTTAAATATTGGCAGAGTCCTGTTTTCCCTCCACTTGGTGAAGGAGATTAGTTGCCTCCTCCAGAGGGCTGATGTGAGTAGACCACTTCTGTGTTCCTAGGTGAACAACATGGCCTCCGCTGTGGTGACTGAGAGGAAGGAGCTGGCATCCTAGGCCAGAGCAAGTCCTCGGATGCCAAGGGAAGACAGAGCACTAAAGTGGAGCCCTGTCAGTTAACCAGTGAAGCTCACTAAAAGAATAACACTCCCAGGTGGCTGAACCCTTGATAGGTCATTGACTGACTCGCCAGCTGCCTTCAGGTGTACTTTGGAAAGCAGCATTGATTTATCTTTAGCTTGGCACCTCTGAGCCAACAGCTAAGAAGATCAAATTACCTTCCTATTTAAAAATAGTTGTCTGTCCTCCCTCAGTGCACTCTGTAACAGGTGCGGGTTCTGATTTCCCCGCAGTGTGCCTCACACCTTCAGCCTTCTCTCCTTCAGGCCTGGACTAAGTGCTTGCTTTGCCCTGGGTGGGTATGAATAGATTCCTAGTGCACATGTTGGCTTGGTCAAATATTTACCCAAAGTCCTGATATTTTTTCAGGGAAACAGATGAATTTCTTTTTTGCTTGATTTTTGCAGCCTTAAAGGGGAAATAATACAGTGTGGTACTAGGGAATATGGCTTTCTTCCCTCCATACAGCATGGTCACACAGACATCATCATGATCTAAATCTACTAACCTCTTAACATCCAGCTTGCTGACCCTCTAACTTGCCCAGGGAGGTGAGACTGTGCTGAAGCAGGAGAGCCTTGGCCTTTGAGTTATACCTGGGACCATATCCCTTTGAAGTTTTGCTTTCTACTGGATCATTGCAATAAACTGGACATGCTTCTCCATGGCTCCAGTCTCATCCTTAGTCTTCTGAAATTTTTCTTTCCAGACTGATTCCTTTCAAAGGTGTTCCCCTCCTCCCTTACTCCTGCAAACACTAACATCAGCTCTTCAACTGGAAGAAATACAGGAAAGATCTACAAATACAGGAAGAGCCACTGACCTCAAACAACCCAGCACTAATCCCCGAGACAAGGAGATGCAAAGCCTGACGACCTTCTTAGCTGAGGGGAGATGGGAACATACAGGGAGAATCACTAAATTATTCTCCCACTCACTTATTCTGACACAGAGCAAAATCCACCTCTGCATGTTATGTAGCCTCTTACAGATCATGTATCTACTTCCCCATTTGTAAAGCGAGGATCCTACAGGGTTGTTGTAGGAGATAAATATCGTAGTTCCTCAAAATGAAGAAATCATTCATTAATTGAATGTCTATTTTATGATAAAGCACCAAGGATAAAGCAGTATGCTTTTATGGGATTGACATGCTAATGAGATGCTGAAGCTTGAGTGAAAAGAAGAAAGCATCCAGCCAGAATCAGGGGAAAAGCATTCTTGGCAGAGGGCACAGCTGATGAATGCAATGGCTCTAAGGTTGAAAAAGATTTTGTACCCCAGGAAACCAGAAAAGGGCCAATATAGCTGGAGCCTGTGGGCAAAAGTAAGAGTGGGGAGGGAAGCAGGGGTCAGCTCTTGTGAGGCTTGCTGGAGAAGAAGGTAAATATTTGGACTGCATGTTAAATATCAGAGGAAGAGTAGCATGTTCTGGTTTACATTTTAAAAGTTTACATTGTCTTCTCTCCATGTAAAGGACTGCAAGAGTGGAAGGTAGGATAAGAAGACTGGAGTAAAATACAGTCATTTAGGAAAGAGAGCATGTGGCTTGGACTCTACATATTGAACTTTCCATTTCTGCACAGTAACCATTGAGTCTTAACTGGTTTCCAGTAGCATCTCTGTGCATGCACTCAGAGTAAAGCGTCTGCCCTTCTGGTCTCTATGAGGAGGTCTCTGTGACCTTTTTAAGCATTCTGTTTAGTCTGGATCACAGCTGGCTGATTATCTTTGTGGGTCTAGGTCATAGAATAATAGTATTCTAGAGTTGGTAAGAGTTGAATGGTACATTTTTTCCCCCATTGCCTACACTTAGACCCTTTTAGTCCAGATGAATGGCTACTTTTAAAACAATGTAATAGGGGCACCTGAGTGGCTCAGTGGGTTAAGCCTCTGCCTCTGTCATGATCTCAGGGTCCTGGGATTGAGCCCCGAATCGGGCTCTCTGCTTGACAGGGAGCCTGCTTCGACCCTCTTTCTGCCTGCCTCTCTGCCTGCTTGTGATCTCTCTCTCTGTGTCAAATAAATAAATAAAATCTTTAAAATAAAATAAAACAAAACAGTGTAACAGTTTTATTGAAATGTAACTTACATTCCACAAACTTTACCTATTTAAAGTGTAGAAGTCAGTGGCTTTGAGTATATTCAGAGTTGTGCACCTATCACCAAAATCTAATTTTAGAGTATTTTTTATCACTCCAGAAAAAAGATCACATACCCATTAGAAATCACTGTCCATTCCTCCTACCCCCTGCCCCAGATCTAGGCAACTACCAACCTGCTTTGCATTTTCATTAATTTCTTTATTCTGTATATTTTATATACATGCTATCATAAAGTATGTGACCTGCTGTGACTGGCTTCTTTCACTTTGAATAATGTTTTCAAGGTTGATCCACGTAGCTTGTGTCAGTACTTATTTCTTTTTATTGATGAATACATTCTGTTGTATAGATATGCACAGTGCAAGAGATGTCACCCTCCTCCCTAGCTGCATGTTTAAGTTATTAAAAACTTAAGTTATTATTAAGTTATTAAAAACTTCCTGATCAGGAAGTTTTTCTTATTTTCTGTATTTGAAGGTAATACTAAAAGCATCATCCTTTAGTTTCTTCCATGTAAAGCAATACTGAATTCTTTAGCTTATTTTCTTTCCGTTAAATAATGTATTTTGCCTAATATACTCCTGCTCCTTTATAGCCTCCTTCTTCATTTAAAATATGAAAATCAAGATCCATCACCCTAAAAAGAATCTGACCAATGCCAGCAATCACAAAAAGATTGTTCTCATAGTAACTGCACATACTGCTTTCTTGGTTATATGTATATAGTCACTTTGACCCTCAGGTCTTTTTCTGTCATACTTGTGTAAATTGGGTTAATCTCTCTCTTTTTTCTGTGGTTTTCCATATTTATGCATATCACTTTACATGCATGCCAGTGCTTGAATCTGGTGCTCATCTGGCCTCTGAAATTGAGGTTGTTTTTTTTTGTTTGTTTGTTTTTGTTTTTGTTTTTTGGGGGTTTTTTTTGGTCTACCTTAGATCTCTTACTCATTTCTTCATTTTGGCTCCATAGCACCAGCACGTATTTTTCAGAGGCTAGGAGAAGGGCGCCTTCCTCTGCACTGTACCTTGTCTTAAATTCTCAGCTCCTGTTGGGTTCTTCCTTTTGAGATGAGGGAAGCTCAATTTCCTTGCACCCCTGTTTCAACATAATAATTCTGCCTGTTCACAGCTCTTTACTTCAAATGCCTACTATTTATTTGGTCATCTATCCAACATTTAATACATGGTTATTGAAGAGCAGGCACTCTTCTAGGTTCTGGAGACAGAGTAGTGAACAAAACACTAACTAACCTAGCACTCATAGTTTGTATTCTGGTAAATGTTATAGAATTTAAGTATAAACAAGCTTGATCCCTGGGATTGCATCATTTAAAAGGGACTTTATATTTTCTGGTGAAGTCTGCCCCCCCCTTTTTGAGGAAAAAAAATAAGAAGCTGTAGAACAGAAGAATTACTTGACTAATTCATAATCAGCCCCTGGTAGGACTAAAATGAATCCTAGCTCTTAGACTCCCAGTGTTCTTTTCACCACACTATGCAAATGGAAAAGGTTTGAGAAGCCCTTTGAACTGACAGATGTGATATGAGTTAATGTAGCATTTCTTAGCTATGGGAATATGTATGAGATATTAGTAGTAGACATTACTGTAGATTTTGGAATGAAAGAACACAAGGAACATGAACATGAAGGATGGGAAAAGCAAAAATTGGTATGTGAAACTTTTTTTTAATCCATACCCTCTTTCTTGAGGGAGCTTCTGTAAAGTCAGACTTCCAAGTTACAGAAAACACTGCGCAAACATATATGATTTAGTGAACCTTTCACAAACAGATTCCTTTGTTTTCTTCAAGGAACTATGAAAGCTGCTTTCAGGGGGCAAGTTAGGCAGTGAATTTTCCTGTTTTAATTTCAAAGTTCAGCATGTTGTTTTATGTTCCCAACGGCTTCCAGTTTCTCCTTTCCCTCAGAGTTCAAGATTAACAGCAATTTTCAACCTTGGAAACAGTGTAAACATTTCACCTCTATGGATTACAATGAGGTTGGGTTCACTGATGTGTGTGCACATCTGGACTTTCATAAGGTGGTTTGGACTTCCTCTCAAGGCCTCCCTTTAGACTGGACAAAGACGTGAATTTTTTTTTCCAAAGATGTGGAAAAGATAATTCTTAGACTGCATTTGTTAGAATCTGCCCATGCTCAGAGTCACACCCTCAAGGTTTCAGATTTTGTAGCCTGGAACTCCTTGAGGTTTACACCTGGCTTTGATAACTGAGTATCATGAGTGTTCCTCCATTCCCAAGCCTACAAATGTCAGTGTTGACTCCATGCTATTAAAAGTCTACCTCCGGGACTCCTGGGTGGCTCATTTGGTTAAGCTGCTGCCTTCGGCTCAGGTCATGATCCCAGCGTCCTGGGATCGAGTCCGACATCGGGCTCCTTGCTTGGCCAGGAACCTGCTTCTCCCTCTGCCTCTGCCTGCCACTCTGTCTGCCTGTGCTTGCTTGCTCTCTCTCCCTCTCTCTCTGTCAAATAAATAAATAAAATCTTTAAAAAAAGAAAAAAAAAGTCTACCTCCATCACCATGTCTTGTCCCTTCTAAAACCTCAGAGAAAACAATGAGAAATCAATGGAGACAGGAAAGACTAGAAAGAGGAATATATTCAAGGATTACCCTCTAAGTTAGAAAGAAATTGAAAGGGAAGCATCTTGTTGGCTTAGAAGTGAAATATTTATGAATTAGAGTCAAATTTGGAAATTTAAAAGATGGTTTAGAAAGAGATGAGACAAAATCTGTTGGTGATCTATCCTTCCATCCTTTCCTAGAGTACTTTCTTTCCCCATCACCTCACCTCCCTATTCCCCCTGCATACACATCTCAACTTGCCAACAAATGCAGGTGTAATACGTGGCAACAAAGGAGTCAGTCATTTCCCAAGCAAGGCAGAGGAAGACCTGGTTCTTTGTCTCTAGTATTTATGATTCACAAAGTTTCAAACAACCTTACATGCTGCAAATGGGAGCAATCATGTTTCCTGACAGAAATCCCTCTGTCTGCTTTTGTTAGCTTAGAGATGAAGCTTGTTACATCCAACAGTCCAAAGAACCAAAACCCTCTGGTTCACAGCTGTCATCCTGCTACACATGGCTTTTTGCTAGTTCTTCAAGCCATCTGGAAGCCATCTTTCTATGGCCATTGAGGTAAAGGGAGATTCTTCTGAATTTTGTAATTAATGAATACTTACTATGTGTTGTTTTTGCATGTTTAAGTGACCAGTTTAAAGAGATAAAAATTTATACTGTGTTCTCTAGCTTCAAGTCACTCATAAGTTTGGCTTTTTGAAAATGAACAGGAATAGGATAACCCAATGAGTATTGTGAATTTACACTCATGGTCTCCATCAAAAACCATTAACTGCTTAGAACATGGAGCTCTTGGAGGCAAACTGTGTGTTTTTCTCCTGGGACCAATGGCCACCTGTGATAACTGCTAGATGCCTACACATCCAACATGGGCTATTCCCAACAGGCATAACCACGTAAAACATCGGAATGTCTTAGGAACTTTCCAGAAGAATGGTGACTATTATTCTTCTTAGACTTGGAGGAACCAGGTGGGTCAGAGTCACTTTGATACTATATCATGGTCACTACATGGCTGTCACAAGGTAATATAGTCTTTAAGAATCAAATTATATCCATTCTGATCCATTACTCTTACTAGGCTCCTAGGGAAAAGCAGAAAGATTTATAATTAATAAAGGAAACAAAATAACACATAGCAGATGGTATAGTATAAAGAATAAAACCAAAGCTCTGCAACCAGACTCTGGATTTGAATCCTGATTGTGCTGCTCACTAGCTGTAAGACCATGGATGCTTTTCTTAATCCATTCCATGCCTTGGTATCCCATCTATAAAACTAGGATGATAATGGTGTCTGCCTCAGGGAATTATGAAGGTTAAATTAATTAATACTTGGAAGTATTTTGATCAGTGTTTAGGCCATAGTAATTGCTTAATAAATATTAGATCTTATTATTACAATAACTACCCCAAATAAGTAAGTTAATTCAGGACTAATTAATGTGATATTACCCACATTAAGAACTTAGAGCACAGATAAATATATTTTTTAATTTTTTATTTTAATTCCAGTTAGTTAACATGCAGTGTTATTACAACATAGTAATTCAACAGTTTTGCACATCATCTGAGGCTCGTCACACCCTGTAAGTCCTTAATCCTCATCACCTACTTAACCCATCCCCCACCTCTCCTCTACGAACCATCAGTCTGTTCTCTATAATTAAGAATATGTTCTTGTTTTTTTCTCTCACTCTCTTTTCACCCCTGGCTCATTTGTTTTGTTTCCTAAATTCCGCATATGACTGAAATCACATGGTATTTGTCTTTATGACTGACTTTTCTTAGTATTATACTCTCTGACTCCATCCATATTGTTGCAAATGGTAAGATTTCATTCTTTTTTATGGCCAAATAATAGTCCTGCGTGTGTGTGTGTGCGCGCATGCACCTGCACACGTAAGTATATGTATAGCATGTCTTCTTTATCCATTCATTAATCAATGAACACTTGGGCAGCTTCCATAACTTGGCTATTTTAAGTAATGCTGCTGTAAACATAGGGGTGCATTTATCCCTTTGAATTAGTGTTTTTGTATTCTTTGGGTAAATACCTAGTAGAATGATTGCTGGATTGTAGAGTAGTTCTATTTTTAGCTTTTTGAGGAAACTCCATACTATCTCCTGCAGTGGCTGCACCAGTTTGCATTCCCACCAATAGTGCACAAGGGTTCCTTTTCTTCCCCATCCTCACCAACACCTCTTGTTTCTTGTGTTGTTGATTTTGGTCATTCTGACAGGTGTGAGGTGATATCTCATTGTAGTTTTGATTTGCATTTCCCTGATGGTTAGTGATGATGAGCATCTTTTCAAGTATCTGTTGGCCATCTGTATGTCTATGGAGAAATGTCTGTTCATGTCTTCTGCACATATTTTCACTTGATTATTTGGTTTTTAGGTATTGAGTTTTATAAGTTCTTTATATATTTTAGATACTAACCCTTTATCAGATATTGCATTTGCAAATATTTTCTCCCATTTTAAAGGTTGCCTTTTAGCTCTGTTGATTGTTTCCTTCACTGTAAAGAAGCTTTTTATTTTGATGTAATTCGGGTAGTTTATTTTGCTTTTGTTTCCTTTGCCTCAAGAGACATATCTAGAGAAAATTTGCTATGCATAGCCAGTGTCAAAGAGGTTACTAACTATGTTGTCTTCTAGAATTTTTATGGTTTCGGGCCTCACATTTAGGTCTTTTATCTATTTTGAGTTTATTTTTGTGTATGTTGTAGGAAAATGGTCTAGTTTCATTCGTTTGCATGTACCTTTCCAGTTTTCCCAACACCGTTTGTTGGGGAATGTCTTTTTCCCATTGGCTTTTCTTTCTTGCTTTATCAAAAATTAATTGACCATGTACTTGTAAGTTTATTTCTGAGCTTCCTGTTCTGTTTTATTGATCTGTGTGTCTGGTTTTGTGCCAGTACCATACCGTTTTGATTATTGCAGCTTTGAAATGTAACTTGAAGTCCGGAATTGTGATGCCTCCAGCTTCACTTTTCTTTTTCAAGATTACTTTGGCTATATGGGGTCTTTTGGGTTTGATACAAATTTTAAAATTGTTTGTTCTAGTTCTCTGAAAAATGTTATTGACATTTTGATAGGAATTGAATTAAATGTGTAGATTGCTTTGCATAGTATGGATATCTTAACAATATTTTTACTTCTAACCCAGGAGCATGTGATATCTTTCTATGTCCTTGTGTTTTCTTCAGGTCTTTCATCAGTGTTTTATAGTTTTCAGAGTATAGGTCCTTTACTTCTATGGTTAGGTTTATTACTAAGTATCTCATTATTTTTGGTGCAATTTTTCTTTCTGCTGCTTCATTACTGGTATATTATCAGCCTATTCAAATTTTCTAGTTCTTCCTGTTTCAGTTTTGTAGTTTATACGTTTCTAGGAATTTATTCATTTCTTCTAAGTTATCTAATTTGTTGACACAATAGCTTTTCATAATATTCTCTTATAATTGTTTGAATTTCTGTGGTGCTGGTTGTTGTTTCTCCTCTCTCATTTATGGTTTTATTTATTTGAGTGCTTTCTCTTTTTTCTTGATAAGTCTGGTGAGAGGTTTAATAATTTTACTCTTTTTTTTTTTTTTTTCCAAAGAACCAGCTCCTGGTTTCACTGATTTTTCTATTGGTTTTTTTTGTTTGTTTTATTTTTTTAGTTTCTATATAATTTATTTCTGCTCTAATCTTTATTGTTGTCTTCCTTCTAGTTTTAGGCTTTATTGTTCTTCTTCTAGCTCCTTTAGGCATAAAATTAGGTTATTAATTTGAGATTTTTCTTGATTCTTGAAGTAGTCCTGTTATAAACTTCCCCCTTAGAACCACTTTTGCTGCATCCCAAAGGTTTTGGACCATGGTGTTTACCTTTTCATTTATTCCCATACATTGTTTATTTTCTTTTTTTGATTTCCTGGTTGACTCATTCATTGTTTAGTAACATGTTTTTTAACTTCTGTATATTTGTGGTTTTTCTAGTTTGTTTATTGGTTGACTTCTAGTTTCATAGCATTGTAATAAGAAAAGATGTGTGGAATGACTATGATGTTCTTCAATTTGTTGAGGTTTGTTTTGTGGCCTAATATGTGATCTATTCTGCAGAATGTTCTATGTGAACTTAGAAAGAAATGTGTACTCTGCTGTTACAGGATAGAATGTTCTGAATATAGCTGTTAAATCTATCTGGTTCAGTGTGTCTTTCAAAGCCAGTGTTTCCTTGTTGATTTTCTGTACATTCCTGTAAATGGAGTGTTAAAGTCCCCTACTATTATTGTATTGTTATCGATTACTTCCTTTATGTTTATTATTAACTGATTCATGTATTTGAGATCTCCCATGTTGGGTGCATAAATATTTACAGTTATATCTTCTTGTTAGATTGTCCCCTTTATTATTATATAGTGTCCTCCTTTGTCTCTTATTACAGTCTTTGTTTTAAAGTCCATTTTATTCTATATAAGTATTACTAATTTGGCTTTCTTTTGACATCCATTTGCATGACAGATGCTTCTCCATCCCTCCACTTTGAAACTGCAGTCTCTTGTAGGCAGCATATAAGTGGGCCTTGTTTTTTTGTTTTTTGTTTTTTGTTTTTAATCCATTCTGTCAATCTTTGTCTTTTGATTGGGGCAGTTAGTCCATTTACACTTAAAGTAATTATTGATAGATATGTATTTATTGCTATTTTATAGTTTTGTGGTTGTTTCTGAGGATTTTCTCAGATCCTTTCTTGTCTTTTTCTCTTTCATGGTTTGTTGGTTTCCTTTAGTAATATTTTTGGATTTCTTTTTATTCTTTGCATGTTTATTAGTGGTTTTTGATATAAGGATATATAGTGGATATCAGCACTGTACTGGTTCCCACAGGTGGCCCTGTGCTTATGTTGAAGGGCAGGTAAGGTAAATGGCACCGACCAGTTCTTTTGTTGGCAGAGGGGGCTCTCCATGAACACTGTCTCTCTGGGACATGATCCAAGATGAGCAAATAACCTCTCCACTGTGTGCCCCAGCTGCTTTTCAGAATACTGTTCCCACACTATATGTCTGTGTGCTGTTTGTCCTGCCTTCTTCCCAAGAGCCAGCCCCAATGCCCTCTCGGCTCTATCTAAGCCAAGCCCTGCTGGTTGCAAGAAATCATGAAATTCAGTTCCTCTTGCTTTCCAGGCCATTTGCTCTGGGGATTTGTTTACCTCGTGCATTCCTCTGTTTCTGTCTTTTGTTCTTCACTGTCTCCAAAACCACGTCACTATACTTTTACCTTCTTTGATGTGGCCTATTTTCTACCTTTAGTTGTGGAGTTTGTTCTTCCTGTATTCAGATCAATTTCTGGGGTATTTAAGATGATATGATAGTTTCTAGTTGTATTTATAATAGAAGGCAAGCTTAGGGTCCCCTTACTTTGCTGCCATCTTCCCCTCTAGAGCACAGATGTATTGATGAAGGCTGGAGAAGTCTGAGTTGGCCTCATGAAGGTGGGGACACTTAAGCTCGGTTTTGTATACTGGTGGCAATATCAGGGTAAGAGAATAGCATCTAGATTGTCCTACACATATGAATGAGTTAGCATTACACATATGGAGGAGGCTGAGAACTATATTCTATAAGAGTCAAAGCTGCAGGATCTTCAGGCAATAGTTGAAGAGAATGAACACTCACTGTTTAAAATTCCTCCCAAACTGGCTGAGCAGGAGTGAAGCATGGTGATGGAATGAGTACATTGCAGAGATGACAGAAAACAATTACAAAGAGAGAATTAATTTACACTAATGCAAGGAGCACCTGCATGGCTCAGTGGGTTAGGACCTCTACCTTCGGCTCAGGCCATGGTCCCAGGGTTCTGGGATTAAGCCCCGCATTGGGCTCTCTGCTCAGCAAGGAGCCTGCTTCCTCCTCTCTCTCTCTGCCTGCCTCTCTGCCTACTTGTGTCTCTGTCTGTCAAATAAATAAATAAAATCTTAAAAAAAAATTTACACTAATGCAAGAAAACATGCATTTTACTGAATAGAAATTTAGAGCAGTTACTATAATGTAAAGAAAAGGGTATATCAATTATCCTTTAAAGTTTCAAATAACAGAATTCACTCTGTCCAAGTAGAAAAGAAATTTATTAGTGAGTATTAAGTACCTTCCAGGATGGGGAATGAAGAGTAGAATCAAATTGTAGAGTTACACAACCCAAAGCATTGCCCAGTCATCCTGGGGCTTCCATAGCTAATACTGCTACTACTCAGTACCTGTCACATTCAGTATTAGATAACAGAAACTCCATTAACACCATCTTTTAAGTAATGGTTTAAGTCAGAGCCTGGAAAACTCATAGGCTAGAGAGCTATTTTGTATGTAAAATTTTAGTGGAACACAGTCATGCCCACTAATTCACAGTGTCTGTTACCAGAAAGAAGCATGGAAATTTTTTTTTAAATGTGATCATAGAAATAAGAGATGAATGCACATAAAAGGAGTAAAGATTATCCCAGAAAATATTTTTAAATAGCAAAGATTTGGGAAGTATGAGAGAATATTTAAATGGTATGAAAGATGGGTTTAAAGTTCCCATATCTATCCCAACAGATATTATATGAAGGACAAAGTTGGGATGGGAG
Organism: Taxidea taxus jeffersonii; assembly: GCA_003697995.1. Lineage (NCBI taxonomy): Eukaryota > Metazoa > Chordata > Mammalia > Carnivora > Mustelidae > Taxidea > Taxidea taxus. The sequence continues at coordinate 34,284 of RCUC01151213.1, forward strand.
TCAGGAATAACCTAAGGGGGTAGAAAGGACCTTTATATTCCCTGCTGAGCAGGCTAAGTGCTGAGCGGAATGAGTGGGAAAAAATCATTTGCTTCTATACATTTTGGTGAAATGTGAAACACCCAATAATAGAAAACGTTTTAAAACTTGTAAAGGAAAATCTTTAAAACTTTCTTAGAGTTAGAGCTAGAGGTAATTCAATGAAATGAGTGTCTACTTGGCCTCAGATATTCCATTGACCCATTGGATCCTAGCATGACGAAACAGATATGAGAGAGAAGACATAATTATAGATGTGGATAAAAATTTCAAATTTTAAGAGTATGCTGTATAAAAAATCCATATGAAATGAAAATTTTATAGGAAAGCAGTATCCAAATTGGCTAAAGAAGAGTTTTTTTTTTTTAAAAAAGGAAAAAATGGGGGCACCTGGGTGGCTCAGTGGGTTAAAGCCTCTGCCTTCGGCTCGGGTCATGATCCCGGGGTCCTGGGATCGAGCCCCGCATCGGGCTCTCTGCTCAGCAGGGAGCCTGCTTCCCCCTCTCTCTATCTGCCTCTCTGCCTACTTGTGATCTCTCTCTCTCTGTCATATAAATAAATAAAATCTTAAAAAAAAAAAAAAGGAAAAAATGGTAGAGAAAATGGAGAAGATATCCCTGATCTTCCATAGATTTTAGCTGCCAAACTTTTCAAAAACTGATAATTTCTGTTTTATAAAACTATTACAAAGATAGAAAAAAGGGAAGGCTTCCTAAATTGGGCTAAGAATAGCATGACTCTTATTACATCCAAACCAGAAAAAAACTGGCATGGAAAAGGGAATTTGTAGGCAAATCTCACCCTTTTTTTTTTTTTTTTTTAAGATTTTATTTTTTATTTATTTATTTGTCAGAGAGAGAGGGAGAGAGAGCGAACGAGCACAGGCAGACAGAGTGGCAGGCAGAGGCAGAGGGAGAAGCAGGCTCCCTGCCGAGCAAGGAGCCCAATATGGGACTCCATCCCAGGACGCTGGGATCATGACCTGAGCTGAAGGCAGCCGCTTAACCAACTGAGCCACCCAGGACATCCCCAAATCTCACCTTTGAACAAAGATGCAAAACTGTTAAATAATATATTAATGAATCAATTCCAAGAATATGTAAAATTAATAATAACTTGTTGTTTTATCACTACATTTCCCCTCCTCTGTTACTTGGAAGCTATATTCTCTTCCATGCACTAGTTAATTCTTTGGTGCTTTTAAGACTTTTTTCTTTTTACCTTTTACTCTTGCTTTTTAGTTATTCTCAGTAGAAAGATTTGTCTAAATTATATGGTCTACTGTTCTTAGAAATAGAGACTCTGGAACTCTAATTCTCCTTTTCTGGAAGAAAATAATTTGGTGTTCTGAAATATCAGATATAAACATAATGAAAATATAGTATTGTGGGGGGGGTGAAGAATCTTGTATATCATTATCCTGGCCAAAGGTACTGGTTAAAAAGGGAGGAGGATGACATTTTTTTTCTAAGCAAGACACAAAACTCAGATGCTACAAAAGAAAAAAGATTAATAAACTTGGCCACATACAAACTTAAACTTTAAATTTACATTAAAATTATTGAAAATTTACAATCACAAATTTAAATTCACTTGGTGGAGGACATCATAAATAATATTAAGAGACAGGAGACAAGATATTTGGACCCCATGTAAGAAAGGGAGGATTTACAAACCAATAAGAAAATAACAGGGAACTAGCCCCCATTCTAATGAGCTAGACTTATCAACAAAAAATTCACAGAACAAAAATGCAGATTGTGTGAGGTGAACATGATAACCACTACAGTACGGAAACCGACCAAAAATGCAAATTGTGGATAAACTCAAGAAGGTAGTCTACTTCACTTATAACCAGTGAGATGAAACCAAACTACAGATAAACTACTGCTGGTATATGCTGTTGGCAATAGCAAAAAAATAAGTGTACCTTTAGCCAGCATTTTACTTCTGATTATCTAACCTAAAAGATTCACACAAGGTTACAAAGATACTCACTTGGAAATCTTCAGTGTCTACATTAAGGTTAAACATCCAAGTTATTAAATACTATATAGCTGTTATCAATATTGGGATAGATTTATATATGCTTCAGGGAAGTATCACTATGAAAAGTATTAGGTAAAAGGAGTAAGTTTGAGAACTTTTCTTTTTCATTATGTAAAAGAATCCCATGTGTACTTGCACATACATATTTATAAATGTAAATCAAAACTCAAAAGATTCACACCAAGTTGCTGGCAATGTTTGTGTTAGAGGCATTTGAGAGTTGGATGTGGATAAGTGGGGACTTTCAAATGTTTCCCTAAATAACAATATAGTCCTTGAGTATTTAATAATGAACTGTATGCATTTATTATTTATATATTAAAATAAAAAAAAACACATGGTGCATAGAGTATGAGATACAATTAAAGGAGCCTGAACTTTGGAATCAAGCAAACTTAGCTTCTCTCATCCTAGCTTTTTCTTGCTGGCTCTGTGACTTTGGGTAAGTCATTCAGGCTCTCTGAACCTTCATATGAATTTAAAATGAGGGTAATAAAAAATAAATCATGTATGTAAATGTCAAATAGTGCTTTGCACTAAAATTTGCTGTGTTCCTTCTCTTGGGGAATAGTAAAAAATAAGTAAGGGCGAGATAAGGCAGAGATCTCTTCTTCAAGACTTTGAAACTGAGGAAGAATAACTTAGCCTTCATTTGGTAAGCAGAAGAGCCACTGTCACGTCTTGAACGAAGAGTGACCTGATCCAAAAGATGTTTTAGGAAGATTAGTTTGGCGATTCTAAAGAGAAAAACAAGTCCATTGGCACAGCTTTATCTTTTTTTCTGTATAAATGGTGACACTGTAGAATTGAAAACCCTTATGATGCATAATTTGTCCTTCATTGTCAGACATGACCTAGTGAGGATCTGGGCAAAAGAAAGCTCCCTAGAGAAGCCCATAGCTGTACAGCTTTATTTGATCCTCTTAAAATCAGCATTGTGGTCAAGCTCCAGTGGACTCAGTTTCTCTAATTGCATTTCACCAGGATCATCTATTTTTCTTTCAGATTTCTAAGCTACAACTGCAGATATTGAAGCACAACCAATGGTTTTTTAGTAAGTTGAAGGCAGACCTGCTTTAGTCACAGCACAAAATTTTGTCATCACAAATACCCAAAGTTAGAATAGACTCTCTGTGCTTCCCTGGGAGATAACTGACATTCTGGGAGGATACTCTCCCATGGCATGCCCTTATTAGCCAAGCTGAGGCCCAGGGCTCTTCATTTGGTCATTCAGGATAACGCTCATGTTCTGACACATGTCCTGTAGAGGATGACACTTGTAAATGGTAATAGTAATAATAATGTGTAAATCTGCATCATAACTTGGAATTTGCAAATCCAACAAGTATCCACAAATGAGAAATAGACCATGTTTCTTGACAACCTTCCCATTAGGGTTAATCTATATCTTTGTCTTAATCTTCTCTCTATACAGGAAATCATCCTATTAGAATCTCCTGATTTTTGTGGTACCAAACTGAACTCCGTCTTGAGAAGGCAGAGGGTAAATATTAACTTTTTTGGTGGTCAGTGTGCTTTCAAGTCATGCCACGGCCCACATTAGTTTCCAAAGACTTAGAAATAGGTTTTTGTATCCATACAGATATCTTCCAAAGTAAAATTAACAGCATCTGGCATTCAGTCCATTGTTACCAGGCATGTTCAGAGGCAGGATAATGCACCCAAAAATGAGGGAAAAAATAAGTTCATTGAAACTAACTCAGAAATGATACAGATGATTAATTGGTAGTCAAGGACATTAACAGAGTTTCCATACACTATCCTGTATGTTCAACAAGCTAGAGAAAGGATTGAACATGCTAGGAGAGACATGGTAGATTAAACATAAAAATTCTAGAGATGAAAACTATAATCTCAGATGGGACTGATTACATTTATCATTGCGGAAAAAAAGACTAATGAATTTAAACACATGGCAATATAAACTATGTAAAATGAAACAGATTGAAAAGGACTTTTTAAAAATAAGCAGAATATCTGTGAACTGATGGACAAGTTGAAGTAGCCAAAGATAAGAATAATTGGAATCTCTGAAGGAAAAAATAAGGGAAAGGGGCAGAAAAAAATATTTGAAGTAAGAATGGTTTCTAAATTTGATGAATACTATAACCCACAGATCTGAGAATCCCAATAAAGCTCAAGTACAAGAAACACAAAGAAAATGACGCCATGGCAAATCACACTCAAGTTTCTTAAAACTAGTGATAAAAGAAATGCAGTCTGAGAAAAAAGGTACATTACAAGTATACCGAGCAAAAATGGTAAGGATGAGAGCAGATTTCTTGTTTGAAACAATACAAGCTAGAAGACAAGGGAGCAACATTTTCAAAGTACTTAAAGAAAAACAGCCTAGAATTTATCCTACTAAGGTATCTTATAAAGGCAAAAGAAGAGTAAGACTTTTCATGTATGCAAAATCTGAAGTAATTCATCACCAATATATTTTCCCTATTATAAATGTATAAATAAGTCTTTGATGCAGAAATAAAATTATACCAATAAAAACATAGATATAAAACAAAACAAAAACATAGATCTACATAAAGGAATAAAAAGCACCAGAAAAGTTTACAGGAAATAAAGGGGATATAGGTACAAATTCAACTACACCATGAAAAAACAATCGGTGAAATCCAGAGTATAGGATATTTTTCAGATCTCAATTTCTTTTTCTTTTCTTTTTTTTTTTTTAAGATGTTATTCAAGAGAGAAAGAGAGAGCACAAGCAGAGGGACTGGTAGAGGAAGAGGGAGAAGCAGGCTCTAGCTGAGCAGGGAGCCCCACGTTGGGGCTCTATCTCAGAAGCCTGGGATCATGACCTGAGCTGAAGGCAGTCACTTAACTGATAGAGCCATCCAGGTGCCCTCACTTAATTTCTTTTAGTGACAAAACAAACAAGTTAAAAAAAAAAAAGACTAGAATGTGCGTTGATACAGATTAAGAGAGAGACAATCTCTGTACTACCACTAGAGTGGCTAAAACTAAAAGCACTGAAAATGCAGAATGTCAGCAGGGATGTGATTTAACCTAAAATCTCATATGTTGGTGATGGGAGTGTAAAAGTTACAACCACTTGGGAAAACTACTTAGTAGTTTCATATAATGTAAGTTTATGTACATTTTACTGTATTATGAACCAGCAAATTCAGTCCCAGATATTTACCCTAGAAAAATAAAATCCTAATCCACAGAAATACTTGAGCAATTGTTATAGCACCTTTATTCATAATAACCTCAAACTAGAAACAACCTGATCAATAGATCAGTAGATGAATCATGTACACCTGTACAGTGGGATAAACTTAGTGGAAAGAAGCAATATGTAAGTAATGGAAGCAAAAACATGGATAAATCTGAGAAACATTAAACTGAACAAAAACGAGAAAAGCCAGACACAATTGGGTTATGTACCTTGTAGTTGCATTCTAGGAAGTTGTAGAAAAGTCAAAGCCAATCTGTGAAGAGTAACTGCCTCTGGGGTAGAGAGTAGGAGCTGACTATCAAAGGACTTAAAGCTATGGAGTGATTGAAATTTTCTCTATCTTGGTAAAGGTATAGGTCCACACAGTGTATATATTTGTCAAAAATAAATTGAATTGTATACTTAAGATTTGTGCCTTTATCATATATATAGATTCTACCTCAGTTTAAAAGAGGGGAGATTGAAAGTAAAATATGTTATTAACAAATGGGATATAAAATAAAACCTGACTGTAAAACAATATTTTTTTAGAGAAATAAAAAAATGCATAAACAGATGATATCAAAGAATTGTTGATAATTTCATTCTTTGTGTCAAAACTGTCCTGGTTCTGTAAGAAAATGTCTATATATTTTTTACCTATTTGAAAAGTATTTGGACAGGGTAACATGATGTCAGGGATTTGCTTTAAAATGCAAGCAATTTAAAAAAGCAAAGGGGAAAAGAAGTGCTAGACGAAGCAAGTATCAAGCAAAATGTTGACATTTGTTAAATCTAAATAATGCATAAATAGGTATTCGAGTAAACTCTATTATGAGATAAATACATAGCATATACATTATGAAAAATGTAAAATGTTCTACAAGAATATTGTAAGGTAAATGAAAAACATGTTTTTAAAATGATTTGTATCAAATGGAAACTGCAGTTTCCCCAACCAGAGATCTTCAGATTGGATACTTGAGTCCCAGGCTAGGACAAAGATGGACCTGTATTTTCTTTGGCCCTGTATGGCTGATAGTGAGGACTTCCTTTCAGCCTATAAGCTCCTCATGAAGCTCATGTCTATCCCTCAGTGGGGGGATCCCACCCAGCTCTTTTCTTTTTAGTGGCATGACTCACCTTCCCCTAGCGTCTGTGTTTTAGATAGTACTTTTACTCTGGATGTGAACTTAACTCAAGGATAATTTCACATTAGCTGTCTCCAGACTTTTTGATCATACACGCTTAGGAGTTAAAAAAAGTTATACCCAAAACAGCATGGAGGTTCCTCAAAAAATTGAAAATAGAGCTACCTTATGACCCAGCAATTGCACTACTGGGTATTTACCCTAAAGATACAAACGTAGTGATCCGAAGGGACACGTGCACCCAAATGTTTATAGCAGCAATGTCCACAATAGCCAAGTTATGGAAAGAACCTAGATGTCCATCAACAGATGAATGGATAAAGAAGAAGTGGTATATATATACAATAGAATACTATGCAGCCATCAAAAGAAATGAAATCTTGCCATTTGCGACGACATGGATGGAACTAGAGGGTATTATGCTTAGCGAAATAAGTCAGTCGGAGAAAGACAACTATCATATGATCTCCCTGATATGAGGAAGTGGAGATGTAATGAGGGTGGGGTTAAGGGGGTAGGAAAAGAATGAATGAGGCAGAGACACCTGGGTGGCTCAGTTGGTTAAGCAGCTGCCTTCGGCTCAGGTCATGATCCCAGCGTCCTGGGATCGAGTCCCACATCGGGCTCCTTGCTTGGTGGGGAGCCTGCTTCTCCCTCTGCCTCTGCCTGCCTCTCTGTCTGCCTGTGCTCGTGCTCTCTCTCTCTCTCTAACAAATAAATAAGTAAACTCTTTAAAAAAAAAAAAGAATGAATGAGGCAGGACGGGATTGGGAGGGAGACAAACCAAAAGAGACTCTTAATGTCATAAAACAAACTGAGGGGGGTGGGGGGAGGGGTGTTGGGAGAGGGTGGTGGGGTTACATTATATGTTTAAATAAAAATAAAAAATTAAAAAGTTATACCCTTCCAATACATGTATATTTATTTATTTATAAATTTTATGCACATACGCACACCAATATTCTTATATGGTTTGTACATGATAAAATATCATAAAATTGAAACAAAAATATGGGATAAAGATAAATACTATTTTAAATTTCTTATTCTTAATAGCTTCATAGTATATTTGTCTCAAAATGATATTGTGAAATTATCAAAAGAAAATGTACACTTAAAGCAAGGACTTTCTTTAATGTTAGTACATATGATTTGCCTTCGAGTAAGGCAGTTACTTCAGAACTGTGATTTGAGGAAAGCAATGACCCTGTAGAGCCAGCTGGGGTCCAAAGGTAGAACGAAGTGCACCTCCCCCCCCCACCCCCAAGCACTGTGCATGATCAGAATCCTTCTCTGTGTAGAGCCCTTCACAAGACAGGGCTTGCTCCTCCTGTTCCACCACCCCTGCATCAGGCTATCCAGTTAGACTTTATTTCCTTCTTTCCCACTTGTCCTGGTCTAGAATGTGACAGGCTGTGGTTGATACATTTCTTTTGAGGCAGCTCCCTCTGTTCCTCTGTACCTTCTTTCACCTTCGCAAGCATCCTTGCTGTTCTCTCTGCTGCCCCTCTTGAATCTTACTGCCTTGTATGGTCACATCAAACTTGCCAGGATTCTGTTTTACCCCCAGAAAAAGTCCTGTGCATCTCTGTGGCAGACCCTTGCAAACCCCATTTGATTTCCTATGGCTTATTCCTACAATCACAAAGTCACCTGGTCCCTTTACTGTTCTCAGACATCTGAGATGCCAGCATCCTAGTTCTGTGCCTGCTTTTTTCTCTGTCTGAAATATCTTTTCCTCCCTACCTTCTCATTAATCCTTAGTTTTAAGTTCCAGTTTGGGTACCACCTCCCCACAAAGCATTTTTGGACCATACTGGGCTCTTTAGAATTCCTTCCTCTGCTAAATGCCTACAGTAGTTTCTAGTATTCTGTCTCTTCGACTTCAGTTTATGCTCCTTCTAGATTTTTTGTCTAATCTGGCATAGTGTAAATGCTGAATGAATAAATAAGTAAGTGAATGAATGAATGAGTCTTTGTTCTCCTGTCCTCTCGAGTGCTATTTTATCTTGATAGTTTTTTTCTGAAAGGTCACATAGCAGCTAGCCTGTAGGGATTAGGAAAATCTGCAAAGGCCATCATGCTGCCAGAACTATGAATATGACAGTCCTGACTGCCACGGTAACTGATTTCTAACCTCTCCCTGACCTCATTCCTCCTGCCAGGTTGTCTTGCACCATCTGCACTCCTAGTAATACAGCTGGTTGTTTCTCTCACCTTGTCTCTCTGGTCTGCTTTTGGGTGCCAGGTAGAGGAAGTAGGTCCCCTTGGAGACAGTGATTGTTTGTCCCTTACAGATGAATCCAGTACCCATACCTTCTGAAAAAGGGGACAGGACTAGAGGAGATTGAAGTGTTGACTCTACACAGTCAAGATCCGGTTACTAAGGTTAGGGGCAGAATTACAGAAAAGTGACGCCAGTGTGAGAGGGATGGCTGGAAAAGTGCTTCAGACATTATGTGGAGGGGGAATCATGAGAGCCTAGATGTTCACTTGCTGTCTTTCAGCTTCCTTCTATGCACTGAAAGGTGGATGATTTCCTTCTAGATATTTTTCCTACAAACTGGACAGTGGTCAGAGTGGGTATGGTGTGGCTGAGTACCTGAGTAGGATTTTCTTAGGCAAGGGAGGAGTAACAAAGACAATAGAGTATCTATCCAATTATTTAAGTGTTTCCATTAAAAATAAGCTATTTAAAAATAAGAACATTCATACTAAACACTAATTACCACTGAATTTATTAGGCAGACCAATTTAGTGCTCCTAGGTTCTAATTGATGTTGCCCCTCACTGTTTGAACATTAACTGGCTTTAAATGCTTAATCTAATACTGAATTTCCTAAATTTTTATTTTAAATGTTTATTAAGCATATGCTGTGTGTTTAAATTTGATAATATAAAGAACTATTCTTTTGCCCATTTTTCTTTGAATTCTATTATAATCTTCCTGAATATAGACCTGAAAGGTACTCTGGCAGTTAGGAAATATGGATTTTAGATCTGTTGTTATTTATTTATTTTAAACGTTATTTATTAGAGAGAAAGGCAGGGCGAGGAACTAAGGAACTTTAGCCAACTCCATGCTCAAAGTGGGGCCTGATGCCGGGCTCGATTTCATGACCCTGCTCCCTGAGATCAGGATCCTGAGATCATGATGAGAGCGGAAACTGAGAGTTGGACACTTAACTGACTGCACCAACTAGGCGCCCTTTGCTCTGCAATTTTTAAATGGATAGGCCTGTGAAGATAAGGCCACAAGATGAGAACTTAGTCCCTAGATTAGTGCTTTGGGCTGATGACCTACAACGTTCAAATTTGAAGAAAGAGGAGAAAGTACTCTGAGACTATCAGAAAGCAAAAGGTAGTTAGGAATTTATCCGCTAACCAAAAGATGTAACTTGGCTAGAAAGACTTGAAGAAGGAAAGAAGTAGTGATTTAGGGGAAATAGTGCAAGCAGGAAGTCTTGAGGACTATAGCATGATAGATAGTTTGGGAAGTATGTGGGCACCGTTAGCTGATGGAATTAAAAAAAAAAAAAAGTTCAGGAGAGAAAGTGCTAAGATCTTATGTGCCTGACTCATGTCCAGCTGCAAACTGTGTCACACATCGTCACTGTGTATTTATGATTTTCCTGTCTCTGCTACCATGTAGATAAAATATTTGTGTCTTGCTTTATTTAAATATTTATTATATTAGATTTCTTTTTACCATTTAAAGTAGTGTTTGTCCTCTAAGTGGGCTGACCATGGATATGCTTACTACAAAGGCACTTTTGAAATGGTAGTGTAGAGAATGTGCAAGGAAAGAGTGAGTATACACTGAAAAGAGTGCAGAGAGTGGTTATGTACAGCTGAAGGGAAAGTGTAGAGTGTGCATCCATACAGCTGTCTCCCAGGTCTAGGCCTTGAATTTGCCAGCACCCAGAAGTTTCTCCATGTTCTTTTGTATCATGACCGTACTCCCTCTCCTGAGTTCAGGAAGGTATCATCTTAGATTCTTCTGAAAATTTTATAATTTTGCTCTTTAAACTTAAGTTAATAATCAACCCCAAACAAATTTGCATGTGTGAGATGAGATGCAGGTTCAACTCTTTCTTTTCCTTATTTGGATACTCAGTTGTCCCAGTGCCATTTATTAAAAAACTTGTCTCCATTGCACTGCATAATCAATTATCTTTCTCTAGGCCCTGAATTTATTTATCCTACTTTAAAGAGACGTTTTTAAAATTCATTAATTTAAGCCACTGATTATCCTAGCATCCCTTTGTTGAGCCTTTCCTGTTTGTGAGTCTCTCTCTGTATTTAACAGACAGTCTTCATTTAGTCCTTGTTATAGCCCCATGGCAGTGTTCCTGTTGTTATCCCTGGGTGGTTCAGAGGTTAAGTAACTTGCTCAAGGGTACCCAGTGAGTTAGTAACAAAGGCAAGATTCCAGAGTCTGTCCTGCCTTCTACTCTGAGGCGCAAACACCTTTCACAGAGATGACCAGTAATCCTGTCTCTGAGCATTTGTTACAGCCTTTTAGGTATTCTGTCTAAAACCTGCCTCGAACCATCCTGCCCTCCTAGACACGTAACTTGTTCTCCCTGTCTGTCTGGAGACGAGTCTGCTGATTGGATTTGAATTCTTTGTCTATTTAAAGAATCAAATATCAGTCAGCAGTTCAGGCAGCCCAAGCCTCAGGCTCTCTGCCACATGCTCTTGCCAAGGGATCTTGGCTAGGTCTGGGGTTTTCCCAAAAGGGTTTGCTACTTGATACTCACTTGTCAGCCTAATTTTCAACCTGTGATGCTTTCCTTTGCTTGTACAGGTAGTTGATTGTGCAGCTTTTCCTTTGTGTGCAAAGAATGTTCCGTCATCAGCCCAGATTTACTTTCTCAAATGTATCACTGGGAGATGGCAGCCTGTGGGGAAGAGAGAGCTGATTGGAAGGATGAAATAGGTCCTCGAATTGACGTGCATTGCTTGAGTTGCCAAGCAGGGCTACATTTTCAAAAGGGATAATTATCCAAGGTCTGTTGCAGAGCTGAATTCTGGTTTATAAACGAGAAGAGGTTAGGGGCAATGCCATTCACACTGAGTATGCCAAATCCTTGATCATGAAATATTCTCAGAATGTTGGCAATCACTTCTGGGTAACCCCACTTACACAATAGTTCCCAAAGCTGTCAGATATACTGGTATGAAATGCTTCAGTAAGGTCAGTAAACAATGTGGGAATTCATTGCCTTTCTCTGAAATATCTTACTGACTCTAAATATGAAGAATCCGAATTCTTTCATCTTTTCTGCCACAAAAACATGTCAGAGCATGGATGTTGCTACCTTGTCCCATCTACGTGACATTGCCACATATTGACACAGCCCCCTAGAGGTTGCATGAGGGATGCATACAGCATATGACTGGTTATACAACTCTTTTTCCTAAAGCTCCTCACTTGAGGTATTTGGTGGCTAAAGGCCAGCAATGGTTTTGTAAAGCATAGTTTAGGTTTTATCCTAGAGTTCATCCCGTGCCTGGTAGTCCCTTACTACACATCCTTAAATTTCCTGACAACCTGTCAACAACAAGATGATTTTAGCTCTTAGCACAGGTGGCATATTCTGCCAGAGATGTGGTAGACAGTGTGAAGCCACTGCTTGGGTGTGAAGGGATTATACCCTTCTGTTCTGAGACTCAGAAAGCTCCTGGTTTTCTTGAGGTATGGAATGTCCTTGTATTTATTGGCCTTTCATTCTACCAGATTCTTCACTCCCAGTCTGTGACATGAGGATGCTTACATCTCTTACCTTTTCACACCTTCCTTTTTAAAACCTTTTTCATCAGAAGTTGTCACACTATCTGTATGGGCTCCAAGAATGACCTCAGATGATTTTGTAACCATTGGATTTATTTATAAGAAGGAATGGTATAGATTTCTTCATGGCATCTCCCTGAATTGCAGTGATGCCTCTTCTTCAAAATCAGCTGCAAGCTCAGTGTTTATTTCAGGATCTTCTGGCACTAGAGAAAGCTGGAAGAATGAGGAAAGGCTACTCAGTCAATTGAATATGTTCTGGACTTTACATATAACTGGTTTCATGCAAAGATGTTTCTTGAAGTCTGAATCATTGCTGTGAGTCCCCAAAACTGCTGACACAAATTGCTTCACTGTAAATGGGGCTCAGGAAAATCAGAGAAAAACTATAACATTATATTTTGGGAGTAATCTTCAACATACAGTATCTAAATTTATAGAGACTGTGTTGGCAGCAAGGAAATGGGCATTGATTAGAAAATCTAGGAGAATGCAAGTTATAGACCGCCAGCTGCTAAGTTGCTTGTCTCTCTTGTTTGCTGGTTTAGAATGTGAGAGATGAAAGTCCTGCTCTTATTGCTCATACTTCTAAATAAAAATCTTCCTGGAAGCATCAGGAATTGAGAGAAAGAGAGGGACTCTGGAGCATTCTAACATAAACCAATAAAAGAAAAAGGCAATGTCTGGAAAACAGATCGAGGTAGTTAGGATGGCGGACCCCCTTCGCTCCATCCCAGATCTGTGCTAGCTGAAACATGAAGCAGGGTGGGATCCAAAGAACAGCATGTGAAGCCAAGGCCAAGCTGGTTGAGATAAGAAGCCAGATGGTGCCTTCCATCTCCACCTCAACCCACCCTGCCCAATACCATTTACAAGCACTTTTAAGAAAGTGCTTGGACTACTCTGAGTAGACTTAGGTTTGGCACCCTCCTTGCAGGTTCTCTTCTTTGGTGTGACTACATCTTCATTCCTCTGGCCAAATATGTCCTGAGGCTCTGAGGTATGCGGTGAGTGCTTGGGTCAAGTTTCCTTGGTACCTGGGGTGGTAATCAATAGGATTGACAGGGCAAGAAAATTCCAAGAGGAAGAATTTGTATAGAATAGTAATGGTATGGTGCTTTTCAGCTTGCAAACTGTTTTCAAATCTGAGGTGGTAGTGGCTCTGTCTGGTCATGTTTGGTTTCACTCAGCCACAACCACATCCTGACACAGGATAAGTGCTGGTAGTTGTTGAATTTGTGATTAACAAAGAAATCTATCATTTCGTTTGACATCATAGTTATCCACTGAAGTAACTAGGGCTGTTATCAGCCATTCACATTTCAGATGAGAATATTGAGTCTCAACAGAAGTAAACAAATGTTTTTCCTCTAGAACTCAAGCTGCTATGTGGCTGCATTAGAACCACAGCCCAGTTATTCATTATTATTTATTTTTATTTTTTTAAAGAGGGAAAGAGAGCCCGAGGTGGGACTTGATCTCACGACCCTAAGATCACAACCTGAGCCAAAATCAAGAGTTGGATGCTTAACTGACTGAGCTGTCTAGGTGCCACTGACCCATTTATTTTTACCCCAAATCCAGTGTTTTTTTCTACTATACCAAAAAAGAGAAATGGAGGTGAAGGAGACTATCAGTTATTTGAACTAGACTTCTAGGGAAATGGAATGGATTTAAAATTTTTTTTATTGTTACATAGGCTGGGGTTTCATTTATAGCCTGAAACCAGTAAGGGTCTAGAGAGGTCAGTTGGAGGATGTCAGGGACTATAAAGAAAGGGGCTTGGGATGCCTGGGTGGCTCAGTTGGTTAACATCTAACTCTTGATTTCAGCTTAGGTTGTGATTTTGGGTTTGTGGGATCAAGCCATGGGTCCTGCTCTGCACTTAGTGCAGAGTCTGCTTGTCCTTCTCCCTCTGGTCTTACCCCTGCATGGCACATGCACTCTCTCTCTCTCTCTTTTTTTTCTCTCAAATAAATAAATAAATAAAATCTTTAAAAAAATAAAAAAGGGCTTCTTAGGCCTTGACCAGAGAGTTAACTATTAGATTAGTAAAAGGGATGATGTTGTCAAGTAGAATAACTGTAAAAATTGAAAACACTTTGGGAAAAAGGACTTCCACAGCAAGGGATGGAGGTGGAGCCAGAGGGTTGCAATATGCAAGGATAAGGAGTATGGGCCCAGGGACTTGGAGGAATTCTAAAGGCCGGAAGCTAGGGTGCTTTCAGAACTACAGTTGAGTTAGAACAAAGGCTGCAAACCAAAAAGTAAAATAATTGAGACTAAAAGAGAAAAGGTGACATCTTTACTCAATGGTGGAGCAATCGTGCATAATAACATACTCTGTATTTCCCCCATTTATCCTCAGTAATCTAGAGAAGGTAGAACCTACAGCTGCTTTTGGAATAATGATAGTAAGTGTCTGTCTTAGCTCCTGAAAGTTGGCTTAAGATCCCTGACCAGAGCATGTGGTATTTTCCATTTCACACTAAATACCGCTTGCATATTTCAAAAGAGGCCTTCTCTGTGTCTGTAAACCAATCCAGACAAATAGTGTATTGAAATGGCAAGATCATCCAAAGAAAGCTAGGAAACATAAGTTGAGTTCTGGCTTTGCCAGTAACATTGTGACCCTAGACAAGTCAGTCATGATTCCTGGGTTTCACTATCACCCATTGGAAATGAGAAGATTAACATAGATTCTATGTCATAGAAGTTTCCTGAGTCTTAACAATCTGTGAAGCAAGGGAGAGAATAAGATACAACATTTACAAAGTATTTTGTGTTCTTCATAAATAAGGTTTTCAGAGGCTGTGTTGACCTGTGTTGGCACTCAGGTCAGGCTGGTTTTCAGGTTCCAATTCATTATGCTGGTAATTTATCAGGCTTACCTAATTATTATTTTATGAAAACAAATGAGCCGAATTTATTAATTTTAGCTTACCTAGATAACAAGTCAGATTTTAACAATTTATAAATAGACCAAAATAAGAAAGAATCAGAGGCAAAGACTTTTTTTCTTTTCCATTGGGAAAGATGATAGAATATTTCCTTGAATTTTTAGTGTACAGTATATGGGGAACACATTTGGCATGTCCATATAATGACACTTGAAGTGGATGGGAGCATTTCCAGAGAAAAATAAATACTAACATTTCTTCAAAAGGCTGAACTTGGGTCAGAGGGGTTACTGAGAGAGTTACTTCTAAATGCATGCCTCATATTTGCTTTCTTTGTTCCTGGGTGGAATATATGGCCAAAAAGGTTGTTAGTACTCCTTTGGAAATCATCAACCAAGGGCACTGGTTAATGAGATACTGACACCTCTGCAGGTTGAGAAGAGATAGTCTCCATGCAGTATGAAATGGAATGTTCTCCAACATGCTTTCCTTGTTATGTCGCTTTACTTGAGAAACAGTGTGTACATTGGTTAAGATCATGGGATCTAAAGTCATATTACCTGTGGTATATCATTTAGTAGCTGTGATGTGTCATTAGTAGCTGAGTGACTTTGAGCAGGCTATTTAATCTTACCTCAGTTAATGTATCTCTAAAACAGAATTATAATAGGAACTCGGAGAATTGTTGCAAGGGGCAAATGAGCTGATACACATATATAGCTTGAAATAATGCCTATTGAGTGCTACTGAGTAGCACTGTTTTACTTGGGGTAATTGTTGCTGTTGCTGCATTATGTTACTATGGAATAACTTGTGTGCCCAGGTCAAGGTTAGGAATAGGTATCTGATTAAGGGTCATGACTGGGCACTGGATGAATAATGATGGTTGTTAACATTGACTAGATTGAGAAGACCAAAGCTTGAGCAGAGAAGTCCTGCTACTCCTTACTTATAGTTAAGTCACCTCACATGATTGACTACACCTTGGTTTTTGTTCTAATTGGGAATGATCTTTATCCCCACTTTTCTCCATAATGAGAAAGGAGGGTTGACTGAGTACACCTTTATAGGGATCATTTAAATAGCCGGGATGTGAAGGTGACTTGTGTTCTGCCAGTTTTTTCAGAGGTATTGGAAATTGGATTAGAAATGAATGATCATGAAACTAGCAGGTACATAATTCACAGATACAGTTCACTCTAGAAAAAGGATAGTCCAAACTCCTTCGCTACTTGTTGAGTTCATTATAGATTTTTGACTCTAACAAGATAATCTTTGCCAATCATATGGCATTATCATATGCTAGCAATGAGAGAAGCACCACTAAGGGACAAATGGATGCAAGAGAATTAACAGTGTATTTTAATGCCTGTCAGAATTACCAAGAGGGAATCTGATATTCATTACAGAGTACCTTCTCTTTATTCTTTTTAGTTTAAATAGATCCCAGTGGATCTATGGAATTTTTCTCATTTCACCTCTGTGTAATAGAAAAGGAGAACCAAGGTGGGCATTTTAAAGTAGCAGAGCACACTTCTAGAACACTTTCTATACTCACTACTTCTTGAAAAGGTGATACAGCCCCCGTTCTCTGCCTTTTCCTTTTTGACATCCTAGTGATTTTAGTATTTAATTCAAAGAGCCACCTCTAAGATCATAGTTTAAGATTTGTTGTGTTTGGTTGGAAAACAGTGAAGGGCTCTGATGTCATGATTAAAATAAGCATCACTTTTGGCATTTTTGTTTCCTGAATTGATTTCTTTTTTGAACATATGCTCTTTTCTAGAACCCAGTAATTATGCAGATAAATCTGAATTCATTTATTTATTTCATGCTGAGGAGCCAAACTTTGTAGAAGTGCTCCACTTTTGCCTGAGTAGCAAACAATTTCATTTCGTGTGTATTGAAAAGTGGGAGGGCGCAAGGATGGAAATGAGGGGTGTGGAACTACAGGCTCCATGTAGCAGTGGACATTTTTCTTGGATAATGACTTTAATAATCCTACACTTGAAAGAAAGGGCAAGAAAAGAATAAAATTGATGGTTCTCAACTCTATTTTTTTCCCTGAATTTTAGCAATTACTTTAGCTCTTGAAATTGGAGTCGTCACATTCACTTCTGCCATTTTATCTGTAAATCCAGAGACTTAAAACACTGTACTAAGCCGTGGATATCTGAATCTCTGGTATTAAGTGGATGGTAGGTGGTTCTGTGAGTTAAGATTAGGATCAGCAACATGTAGTAGAAAAAATCAGAGTGGCGGTGGCTTAATCTAGATGGATGTGTCTTACTTCTTGCTCACACAAAACAGATACGAAGGGAGGTAGGCCAAAGCTTATGAGGTGGCTCCACAGAGTCATTAGGAACCCAGGAACCTTCTGGGTCTCTGTATCATCAACCCTAGGCTGTGGTCCTTGCTCCTGAAAGATCCTAAAGGTCTTCTAATTATATCTGTAGACCATAGAGCAAATGGAGAGATATTCTTTTAAGGGATTTCTCTTCCAAAACTCCATTTAACTGTTAAATTTACATCTCTTTGATTGAAACTTAATGATATAGCCAAAACTGGCTGCAGGAAAGGCTGAGAAATGTGTCTTTAGCTAGGCAGTTATATACTCAGCTAAAACTTTGGTTTCCAATGAACAAGAAGCAGAACATAGATAATGGGAAACAGCTAGCATTCTGTGAAGAATATTGCAGTAGATTCATTCTGGAGGCCAATAGGAGAGATAAATTGAAAAGATTCTATGAAGGGGTGCTGGGCTGGCTCAGTCAGAAGAGCATGCGATTCTTGATCTCAGGGTCATGAGTTGGAGCCTCACACTGGGTGTACAGATTACTAAAGAAAATAAACTTAAAAAGAATAAATCTGCTCTTGTGAAGATCTTCAAGCAGAAGAAGACAGTTCTGATGAAGGGTTCAGTCCCAAGACCCTGAGATCATGACCTGAGGTGAAACCGAGAGTCAGACACTCAATTAACTAAGCCACCCAGGTGCCCACATATCATTTTTTTAACTGAAATTTAAATAAAAAAACTTAAAATGGGCGTCGGTTGAACAACTGCCTTCGACTCGGGTCATGATCCTGGAGTCCTGGGATTGAGTCCCACATTGGGCTCCCTGCTCAGCAGGGGTCTGCTTCTCCCTCTGACCTTCTCCCTATCATGCTTGCTGTCTCTCATTCTCTCTCTCTCAAATAAATAAAATCTTAAAAAAAATAAAAACTTAAAATGGAAAAGATTCTATGAAATAATACCTAACCTTTGAGGAACCTATGTTTGTATTCTTAAAGTTTCCTAGTTCTATGGGTAATGTATGTCATCTAGGCAGGTTATCAGGTTATATTATCAAATTCATGTTTAATAATGAGGGACCTGCAAAAACTGATTATGGAAAGAAATTGATTATACATAAGAGAATTAAGTTAGGATGATATACTTCCTGCACTTCTGGGCAATGTAACATGCCATGCCATGATATTTGAGCATTGTACACATGTAGCCAGTCTCAGTTTCCTCGAAGAACAAAAGACAAGTGTAAATGCAAGGAAAAGGTCATTCTAGGTATAGGGGAGACCCATCCACCTTATCACAACCAAATAGATGGCCCTAGAACTGTGGCTCAGTTCATGAAAAAACCCTACTTCCTAGATGGTTTGAGAGAACATTTATACTTGGAAAAACAAATCTGTGAAAAGCAGTTGTGCAGACCAATATGATAAAAGTGAGCCAGTGAGTGCCGAAAAGGCGTAGGGCAAAAGCAAAGATGAAGGTCAGACTCAGGAGGAAAGGCCTGAGTTGCGTGTTGAGGGTCTGGTAGAATGGAGGTCCTAGCCAAAAAGCCAAGCTGAAGATTCCCACTGGATGAGGAGGCTGCTAGTTCCTTCTCTCCTTATAAGTTTAGTTTCAAACACCTCTCAGGGTTTAGCAGAAAAGATGTGTAATTAATTCACCTGTTGTCTAAGAAATAGTTAAAGCAAGGATTATATTTTAGTCCTTAAGAGCCAAATAATGAAATTTTAAACAGAAGGCAGAATTTTAAACAAGGGACAGAAACACAGATTTCCACTTGCAGATCACAGAGAGGACACCTCTCTTGGAGTCTTCTGGTCTCTTCCCCTGCTGTAAGGAATCCCACATCAGGTCTACACCACATGTAGTAAATATGGTCCACTGTCCCTGGATGACCTGAGTCTTCTCAGGGATCCCTGTGAAAAATGCAACCCTGTTGACTTTACAGTTTTATTTAGTCTTACTCCAGGGATGGACCAGTCTCTCTCACGGACCTGAGACAACCTCTTTGTAGCTAGAGCCTTGAGAAAATCATCCATAAGACCTCTGGCAGGGACAGAGATGGAATCGTGAAAGAATGAGAAATGTTCCTTTGTTTGAGGTCCCAGAGTCCCCTCAGATGGTTGTTGATTGGAAGCCAGGGGAGGAGAATGAGTGATTAGTGCTTGTCCTCAGACCCAAGACACCCTGAAGCCCAGCCCAACAGCATTACTTCCCATATTACAAAGAGAACATTCTTGAGATTTAGACTAGAAGTATTACTAACAATATCATAGGAGGCAGACACCCCCAAGTCTAGCTCTAGATCTCAAGACTTTCCAATACAGGTTCTGGCTTCCCAGGCTTTGTTTTACTCTGATAACATGTGCAGGTCCAATAAAGAAGCTTGATGTACCATATCTCTTAAACCACCTCCATGTTACTGGCCAGTACCTGCAGAGTCTTCTATGCTATATTTAGAACACTTACAAGTACATGGGAGCCAGCCACCAGTAAGCCCCAGCAGAGAGAGATTAACGAATTGGGATCTTCTTAGCTATCAAGGTGTATTCTTCTGGCCCTATGGTGAAAACCATAGAGCTCCATAAAAGGGAGAGAGGCAAGGTTCTTCAAACTATTTATGAATAATTGTAATACTCATTTATTCTGTTACCATCTATTGAAGCTTATCTTAACCAAGACACTAAGCTAGCAACTATAGGTATATAATAGTAAATAAAACAGATGGCCTCTCCTGTCACAGAGTGTATCTTCTCACAGGGGAAACTAATTTTAAAAACTCAAATTCATAAGTAATTATTTAATTAAAGCCATACAAAGTTGATACAAGGAAGTATCCAGTTTTACCAAGTATATTTTAAGGGTACTGATCTAGCCTATGGCTCAGGAAAAGCTTCCTTGAGGTTTTGTGGTTGTGTAACAAGGTTTAACTTGGTATCTGAAGGTTGAATACGAATTAATTAGCAAAGATGGTGCTCTGAGCAGAGGGAAGAACATGGGGGAGGCCAAGAAAGTAGAAGAAACAGTGGTAAGAAAGAAAAATGTGATACTGTATACAATGGAATATTATTCAAGCATAAAAAAGAAGGAAATCCTGCAATTTATGACAGCATGGATGGACTTTGAGGGCATGATGTTAAGTGAAAACCTCACTTACATGTGGACTCTTAAACCAACAGCAACAACTCGGGAAATGAATTCATAGATCCAGAGAACAAATTAGTGGCTGCCACAGGAAGGAGGTGGGGGTGAGTGGTTGTAATAGGTAAAGGGGGTTAAAAAGTGCAAATTTCCAGTTATAAGATAAATAAGTCCAGGGATGTGGTGCTCAGCATGGTGATTATAGTTAATAATACTGTATTGTATATTTGAATGTTGCTAAGAAAGTAGATCTTAAGAATTCTCACCACAAGGAAAACCATCATAACTCCATCATAACTCCACGGTAATAGATGTGAACTAAATTTAATGTGGCAGTATACACATATATCAAATCATTATATAATACACCTGAAACTGATACAGTGTTCTATGTCCATTGTATCTCAGTTTAAAGGATTCAAAACTTAGGAAGGAGGGAGGGGGAGAGAGGGAAGGTGATTTTGTAGGACAGTGAGCAATGAGCCTCCTTACATGAGACTAAGGGGACTGGCAGTCTGTCTTAGGATTTCTACAAGTACTATGGATAAAGATAATCTGCCAAAAGCTTCCAGACAGGGAAAACAAAACTAAATAAATACTCTCTCTTGTTTCTTGCTCCTTAGCTCCTTTTTTGACAGCTTCAGCCAATGAACTTCAAATTTTCGGGCAAACTAAGAATAAATCAAACCAAGCTTAAAGCTTTGTGCAAAGCTAAACTCTTAATGTGAAGTGAGTACTAAACAAATGCACAGAAATATAAAAATTAAACTAATGTTTTCATCTTATTGAAAATATCTGTAATTCAGTAGATTTGGCCTTGGCACTTGAACTCATTTATCTCTAAAAACATGTGCAGATATTTTAACCTTCTGATTTATATGCATTCATAGCTCTCTACAGAAAGCAGAAAACACATGCCAATTTTCAGTAGTGAAGGGAAAACATGTTTTCCTGTATCCTGAAATAACCTTATTAGACCTATAAGAATGCATTAATGGAGGAGCAAAGCATCCTTCTTTGCTGTAAAATTGAATATTGTGCTTTCTCACTGACAAAAGAGAAATATGGAGACATGAAATCCATCTACATGAGTGTAAGGTATAGGGAAGGGAAGACTTTTAACTATTAATTTACTTACAAGTTCCTTAACCTACTCTTTCTGAATATGTAAGTACTTGAAATGTAAAAAGTTTCAGCTACTTTCTCCAACTCCCATTTATCCGGAATATTTAGAAGGCAAGGCTGTTTTGCTTACTGTGCTGTGGACTTCTGATCTCCACTCACAGTCCCTCCTTCTCCTGGCACAGCTAGACCACACTCCCATCTGCTTTCAGGTGTTCAAGGGAATATTGGTGGAAGTCGTGTAGGCCATTTCTAGGCCTAGCCCATAAAAATTTCCAGCAGGCCATTCTTTGTGCTCTTTTATCCTTTGTCACCTTGGAAATTACATAATGAAGATGGTAAAGCCATAAGACAGAGAAGGCCTGGTTGCCTCAAGACTTATAGAACAGCAGCCGCTCAGAGCTCTGACTTTCAGTTCACTTTACACTTCTGGAACGTGACTACTTTTCTTTTCTGAGCTCTGCTGTGATTTAAATTTTTGTGCTCTACTTTGCTCACTATGTAATTGTATTAGGAGAACATTATACATTAGTTAGCTCACTCTATCATGTCACTGGAACCAGAACTATATTAATAACATGTGTAGTACTCTATCCTGAAGTAGCAAAATGGATAATTTAGGAGGTAGTTTTGGATCTCACAGTGCCTCTTGTCATAATTATAACCTATCATGTTTCATGTATTTATTACAATTGAACTCTCTGGTTGATTGTTGGATGACTTGGGTTTCTTACTCTCACAAATATTGTGGATTGGCCTGATCATAGGAAAGAGTTGATACCTTATGTGTCCCAGCCCTGGAGGGCATCTCTACTTGTAGTACAATTATTCCAGTGATCTGTCTGACTTTCCTGAGTGGGCTATAATGTCCAAAAATTTTATTATTACTTATTAATTTGCAAGGAAGGGAAAGCTACTCAAGAGATAGTGCAGGCACATAGGGAAAAGGAAAGTATGGAGAGTGATGAGCAAGAGAGAATCTGTTCTAGTTAGGGGTGGGTGGTGTATCACAGCTACCTGGAGATTTACCATCCACTAGCAGTGTAACCTTTGGCAGGTTACTAAACCTCCCTGAACATCCATTTTGTACCCATAAAGAGAGAATGATAATATTAGCTATCTCACAAGTTGTTATTTAAGTAAGTGGGATAACATATGTAAATCACTTAAAAAGGAGCCTGGAAAAAAGCAAACACTGAATATATGCTTGACATTATTCTTTGAAATTATTCTAGAGGTAGAGAGTAGGAAAAATGGCAAATATGTGTGACAAGGACCCAAAACGGTACATTGCCAGCCCTCCTTGGAGCACAAGCCTATTATTATCCAGTTGTTCACTGCCTTTCTAGCTGACTCTGGACTACCAAGTCCAGTCCCCTGTTGAATTAAGGGCTATGAAAATCCACAAGGTCATGGTGGCAGAATTGGGCCAATTCTTCTCTCAGCCCCTCCACACCACTTTTTGGCATTAGTCACCGTGGTTCACTATCAACTGGCCACCCACTATCACTTTTTGAAAGACTCAAAACCTCTATGATTCCATCTCTGGTGTGAGGGACAGAGCTCACAAAACATGCTTCTGAGTTTCTTAGATACCTTATATACCTTATATCTATACCTTATATATAGGCATAGCTAGCTATACCACTTTGAAAAGACTCATCCTTTTGCTTTGAAGAATAAATATCTTTTAATAGATGGTGATTTTTAAAAGATTTTATTTATTTTAGAGACAGCATGTGAACAGGAGAAGGAGAGAGTGGTGGAGAGGGAGGAGAGGAAAGAATCTCAAGCAGATCCCCGGGCAGAGCCCCAAGCCTGACTCTGGGCTGAGTCTCACAACCTAAGATCATGACCTGAGCCAAAACCAAAAGTCGGATGCTTAACCTACTGAGCCACCCAGCTGCCCTTGTAGATGCTGTTTCAATGAGACTTGGTCATTGGTGCCATTAAGTTCATACTAGGTACTCAGTAATTATGACAGCTACTATTATGGCTAATTTCTTTAGCTACTGTGTTACCTATTCAAAGTC